>VXAD01011876.1:369695-391250 GCA_013399195.1 Dicrurus megarhynchus | reverse complement strand
CTTTCTTCCTTTCTTCCTTTCTTCCTTTCTCTTCCTTTCTCTTCCTTTCTCTTTCTTTCTTTCTTTTTGTTGCTTTCTTTCTTTTTGTTTGTGTCTTTCTTTCTTTCTCTCTTTCTCTTTTTCTCTCTTTCTCTCTTTTTCTCTCTTTCTCTCTCTCTCTCTCTCTTTTTGTCTCTTTCTCAGATGGCTGTGAGATCCATCTCTTCCCCTCTAAAAGACAGAACCACAAGGTGCTTTGCTGGGCTCAGTGCATACTCTGGAACTCCTGGTACACGAATTCCCTCTTTGTCAGACCACATTTGCTAAGAGACTGCCATGTGAGAGATGGGTGCCTGCACAGGGCAGCATCACATCTCTCACAAGAGCTCTATGAAACTCTTTGTCAGAAATCCATTAAAACATCCCTGGGGTACTGTCACAGAACTAATGGCACCCCCTCCCTTCCTTTTCCCATCATCTGCCCATCCACAAACCTTCCCTGATATCATAACAAAAAGATAGTTCCTCCTTATGGCTTCTGATTAGGTTTTATGATTTAATTGGAAGTAATATCCCTCTCCTAATAGAATCTGTTATAAAAGCCTTGTTCGAAATATCAACCCCAGGAATGTTCTACAGAAATTTCTATAAAAATTCTGCGACTTCTTCAATTCGTTTTTAAAGAAATCCTGAAGTTCTCGTGGAGTGGGCACTTCCAGAGAATTACGGAAAAATAATCATGATCTTGTAGTTGAAAGTCAAAAAGCTCATAGATGCTCATGAAACCCTCAGTTCTGCCTCTACAAATGGTGTAATTTCTGGGAACTTGGGTGGAAGCAGGCAGGATAGTCCTTATAGCAGGGAAGGGCCAGGAAATAAATAACTCTGGAAATTTATCAATTAACTTATATTTTTGCAGAAACTGTTTCTGATCATGTTGGCATTATTTTTAAATCCCATCTTACTGCACTTGAAAATACTGATTTCCCTGCAGATTTGACCACATGTCCACTACACAGACAACATGTAAGTAACTTATAACCTCCTTTCCCATCAACTCTGCTTCTACTTAGATTACTTCTTTCTCACCCATGCTGCATGCAATAATTTTCAAAACAAAGTGAATAAACTAGCATAAGCATTTAAGTGCGTTTCCACTGATTCCCATACTTAAATTAAACATGCAAATGCAAACATTAAAAGGAATGACTTATTCATGTTCTTAGGCAAAGCATACATATTAAATTAATGTATGTGTATCAAAGAAGACACTAAGTGCTGACTCTTGGAAAGCCTGTGTAAGAACTGTACTACAGACTGTTCATTTAATATGTTTTATTGCTTAATATGAAACTTAGAAAGACTGTATTGATTCTATCTTAAATATTTGTCAATATATTCTCATTTAGAGCAACCTCCTCATTTCCAAATATATATTTAATGAAGCATTATTATACTCTTAAATGCTTTAAGAGCATACGTCACATTAATATCTATACAAGGGAACAACTTTGATGTGTGTGTCAGATGGGAACTTATCAGTAATACAAAACAGCTATGTAGGATCGCATGTACAAAGCTTCACCAATACAGAAAAATATATTTTAAGAATAACAGAGATTGGTTTTAATTTTCACCTTTTCTTTGAATCTTGTTTTTATTTGTAGCTCGGATGAAAATTCCATGTACGTGCATTTTTAGATCTCTTTATGCCACAAGAGAAGACCGGGAGGGGAAATCATCTGGTGATGTTTTTTGTGAAGTTATTTCTTTTGTCTGCCAAAGAGGTGAAGGCTTAAGTGATCTGCACTTTAAGTCTCAGAGTTCCTAGCAAGAAAAGGTGAAAGCTTGTCAAGCTTACAAAACCAACAAATAGCTCAAGGACAGAGCTGGAAAGGATGGTTTTGGCACATTCAATTACTGGAAAGCTTTCACAGGAGGAAAATTGTCTTCAGTGGCTGAACTGCCTTTGTACATGGAGAATCAAAGTGCCAAGGTTAAGGCTGGAACAGACTCAAGTTATCTCACCCAGGTTAATAGGTAGGAAACACAAAATGGAATAAGCGAAGAAGAAGGAAAAAACCAACATAGTTGAGATAGAAATCTGCAAAGCAAGAAGAAAACACAAAGTTATATTCACAAGATGGGTGGCCAGGTAAGCAAAAGGCAGTGGAATAACTTCACTTGCAAGGAAACTGAGAGAGGTCGGGGTGCAAGAGCTGATTGCTCGGACAGTGCACAATGAGCCCATGCAGTGAGGCACAGGAGCCAAATCTTCAGGTGCAGGACCTGAAACCATGCATTTAAAACACAGGGGGAAGTTCCTTCTGGCTGGAGTACACCATGGAGAGCAAGGCAAAACTCAGGTAGGGAGGTAGGGGTGACAGAAAAGCACTGTGCATTACTGACGTGGTAGTATGTAGAGAAGGAAAAGCATGATACAGTAAAATTAATCAAGGTCCATTGCCTTCTTTAAAAGCATTATAAATCTTCACTTTACTACAGCAGTAGCATAGATCCACTAAACTCTCTAGATAAAATGTGACTGTGGTTATGGGATGGTGGAATAGTATTAGACAATCAACAGAACCTCCGAGAGACCTCCTGCTCCTGGAGATAGATCAGAGCACAATGATATCAATAATAAAACTGAGGCTACAGGTGATGACAGAGTTCCATTCTTCCTGATTCTGGACCACTGGCAGATATTTATAAGAACATATTTATTGAGCTTTCAGGAGGTAGTGCTAATTCAAACACAGCAAGAATGTTATTGAAGAGGTGCCAGTAGAAAATAGCCCTGATCAAGCAGATCACAAAGCTTTCTGACTACACTGGATGGAAAGATAAAAAAACCTGTGGTTTTCTGTCTGCTTGTTCTTGGCTTTTTATAATATCAGAAGAGTGAAGGAACTTTGAGACTTGGCTGCAAAGGAGATTCTTGAAGTCAAAGATATATAATTGCTTCTGCATTTTGGGAAGGAGAAAAAACTCATGAAGAACTCCAGACCCAACTGGTGACAATCCAGCTAGAAAGGGATATGAGGAACAGGCAAAGAGCCCACACGAAATGGAAAAAAAGGGCTGACTAACATGGAAAATTGTATCTTATAGGTCAGAAAGTGTGGGGAGAAAGTGAGATCTGTCAAAAGCTGGGCTGTGTTACACCTTGCAAAGGAAATTAAAAACACGTTGTAAAATGTTCTTTAGTCATATAAATAAACAGAGAGCAAAAAGAGGAATTTGAGGCTGTTCAGCAGTAATGATTGGGGTTTGGGGTAAAAGATAATCTAAGCATGGGCCAAAAACAAAATGAAAACTTTGCTTCAGCTTTTAGTCAGCACGGTGACACGCC
Organism: Dicrurus megarhynchus; assembly: GCA_013399195.1. Taxonomy (NCBI): domain Eukaryota; kingdom Metazoa; phylum Chordata; class Aves; order Passeriformes; family Dicruridae; genus Dicrurus; species Dicrurus megarhynchus. The sequence continues at coordinate 387,916 of VXAD01011876.1, read as the reverse complement.
AAGATGGTGTGACTCAGGTGAATGAGAGAGCATGTGGAGCAGAAAAAAATCTAAGGGCTTAATATTTTCAGACAAAGACAGCAGTCCCATCTCTATCCAAAACCCTGAAAGAACCAACACAGGAACCTGCCCAAACTAGTAAATTGATATGTTATCTCAGGAACAGATGTTGGGAGAAAAACAAGAGTATCTTCTATATTTTAGAAAGCATGAAAATTTTGATCTAGCTGAACACCAACTGTTAGTTTGATTTCAACAGCTGGCAGAGATAGACAAAAGAGTATAGTTTAGCACAGCTTAATCCAAGGTAGGTCTCTAACCTGCTCTCTTTCAATAAGCTTAATCGATTCTTAGCAGAGAAAATCCCCAATGTTTTTCCTCATCTTAAGTAAAGTATTTCATACAATGTTGTCTTAGAAACAATTAAATAAGGAACATATCAAAGGCAGGTGAAGAACTGGCTAATATGGAAATAGGAGCTAAATAAACCATTGGGGTAGAAGACAACTATTTTGGATGCTACTAAAAGATTAATCTCGGATTCAACTTGTTTTTATTAGTGAGCTCAACAAAAAACATGACAATGCTAATGACAGTTGTCACTGACAAAGACAGAAGAATCAAAATACAGCTCAGAAAAACCTGAAGGACTTTCAGGATTACAAGAATAAGTAAATGATGGACTTTCAAGGACAGAGCCATGCACTAAAAAAAATTTTATGGTTCTGCTGTAAGCTTGGAATTAATCTGTTGGTGGGCAAGAAACTTTAGTGGATTAGCTGACCACTGGTGCCTTTAAGCCAGGTAACTACGGTGAAGAAAAAATGTAAACTTGGTGTTTGCAACCTTAGATTTCCTTAACAGTCAGTGAAAAGAAATGAGACACTGTGACTTCCTATTATAAAATGAGATGAATGACGTGTGTATGGAACTTAAACTTAGAATACAAAGTTTGAATGTCTAAAGTTAGGTTAGATGAATATCCCAGAGAAATATATGGCATGAAAGCCCTGCTTCATGCAGTATTTCATCCTGTGTGGTGGTGTTGACTTTTTTTGAAGCAGTTCATGGGAGGTAGGCAAGGCTGTAAAAGGCAGACACCTAAAGTTTCAATTATTTTTTGAAAGGATCGAGTGTCTCAACCCTGTCTTTGAAACACTTCTGCTGTCTGCCTTTTGAAACAGTGGTGGTGGTGGTGAGCTCAGCCCCAGCAAATCACTGCTGTGGGTGGGGGCCCTCCTACAGTAATGCTCAGTAACTGGGTAAGTGGGACTGCATGGATTCGTGCCATGAACAGCTCAGCAAACACCTGGAGCTACATTGCCAAGGTCTGGGGTCATATTTCTAGGCAGTTGGTGACCCCCGTTGATGGCTGCATTGCAAAGATGAAGGCGCTGGACTTAGCTGAAGTCCAAGGAGGTGGGTCGGACACAAGGCACAAATGCTCTTAGTTTATTTTGTGTCCTCTTTTCCTAGAAAAAACCAAGGCAAAGAGGATACAAAATGGAGGTGCTGCCAGCCTTCCTTATCCCCATGCAATGGGGCCCACTGGGTGTTGGGAGGTCAGTTTGTGTTGCAGGAAGAACTGGGGTACATCACCCTCCTCTGCCATCAGCAAAGATTCTGGAACTACAAGAGGAAAGGTCTGGGCACTACTGCAAAACAAAAAAATTCGTTTCCAGGAGTAGGTTTATGGGTGAGGAGGAAATCCCCAGGACTCTCCAGTGGAAAGCAATCATTTGGGACTGCAAGTCAGCCACAGCTCTAGACTGAGAAGATGGAAAAACTCTTTGGCATATACCACAGACACTTGGGAATAAAGTCGTCTTGGACCAAATTCCCCTGGCACGGTGAAAATCCCTCCTAAAGATTGCTTTGAGGGGAGTTTGGATTTCCACTGCAGTGATACGGTTGCTCTCGGAGCACCTGCCCTCGTGATTAGGTACTGAATTCTGCCTTGTGATCTCTCATCAGGCCAGCTAAGACCAACAGGGGCAATTAAATGCTGGAGGAAAAGATAAGGATCACTAATCAACTTGCAAATCGTCTAATCAAACCACGCTGTTCACATCCCACTGTTCCAGTGGATTTATAACTATAATTATCCTATTTAATTTTTTCCCAATCAATTTTACATGAGTATTTATTTTTGTGCACTAAACATATTGTCCTCCATAGACTCAAGGAGTTTTTTATAGTCATGCTTCTTAAACAGCCACCTTGCATGGCAACTCTTAACCTTGATGCATATATAGACAGAGGCAAAAAGCATTTCTAGGGTATGGCTCTCTGCTAAAGTGAAGCATTTTTTTGGTGTGTGTATATATATGTCTTGCTTAAATATATATTTACTTTTCATAAGGGATTTTGTGAAAAATCTGAATATTAGTAGATAATTTAGTGCAGTATAAAAGATGACAGATTAAAAGATATATTATAAAAGATTGCATGAACTTTTTAGAAAGGTTTGATTTTCAGAACGACTAAAATCCTCGCATCTTCAGTGGTTTAGTTAGACCCCGTGCAGGCCTTCCCTTTTCACATCAGCTAGACCTAATATATTACATATTGGAAGAACAGTGTTAACAAGGAAACCATTTGCATATACGTAGGTTACCTAATATTTTACATTTTAAAGGCTTTAAAAGGAACTTTTGGAAGAGCTCTTTCTTTTTCATGGGCAACATCTCCAACGGCATTGCAGCAGTTAATGCGAAGTCTCTCTTAGACCTCTGAAAAATCTCTTTTGACCTGATGATGTTGAAAAAAACCAAGGATCCTTTCCTTTTTTGTGTTCCCCAGGGCAGAGCCCCTTCATGTCTCAGGAGATGCCATTTCAGGTGGATTCTTTCAGGGATAGTTAAAAATGGAGCCCCTCCCTTGTCACTTCCACTCCCCAGCTGTGAGAGCATATCGGATACGCAGCAAAAGTGAGGCAGGAATAGGTTTGGGCATATATGTCTGCTAAGTGGCTCTAATAGCAGTGTGGTTTAATGACTTTTGATAGGATCTTGTAGATTACATGAGCTGTTGAATCCTGGCATGAGTTTTCTTAGGTAAGCACTGAAATTCTTGGCAAGAAATTAAGAAGATTCACAGTCAAAAATGAGATGGAAGCCACTGAGTTTGTGAATTATCCTTGTAGGAAAATGTAGTCCTGTCCATTGTACTGAGCCAATGTGCTAAGGACAAAATTAGAATGAAAATTATTTCTATACTTATAGCTGGTCCAAAATAATATTAATGACAGAACACTTATAAGGCTTGCATTGTGGAAAATTTTAGTTGTTCTAAGCATATAGCTTTGGAGCAAAGAAAGGGAACTATTTTCCACAGCTGTAAATGAGTCTTCACCTTTATGGTGCACTATTCAACCCGCTCTGACAATTCCCCCCATGAAAACCCTTGTATTGACCTAACAGCTTCAATCCCCAGCTAAGGCTTTCTTCATTGCAGTAAGAAGCAAAGCACAGGTCATCACAGCAAATACCTAACACTCAGGAAATTACAGAGCTTTAGTAAAAAGAGAATAAATCCCACCTTTTAAATCAAGAAGCTTTTGTGACCATTCATGTTTTCCATATGTGGTGATACTGTACACTGAGCCAAAAACATCTTTAGACCCCAGTCTTAAAGCTGAATAGGTAGCTGCAATACATCAAACACAGCCCCGTGTTACTACTGGAAAAACAGCCTCACCAAGCTGCCAAAAATAAAAATAAAATGAACCCCCACGCTAAAATGTATTTCTGTATTCCAAATGGTAGTGAGAGATGACAAATAGCTGGAAAAGGCAGCAGTTAATTCAATCAATAGATAAACTACACAAATTCCAGAAGAAGCCTGGAGAATGCCATTATTGAAAAATAAAGCACAGTCACTGAGGCAGCTCCTGCAGTCAATCACACCACACGTTTAAGGCAATTCTGCTCCTCCTGGGTTCAGGGAAAGTTGACTAGAAATAAAAAAATATGTGGAAGACATACAAAACAGCAGCCTCTGCAAACCAGATTTTAGGGCTTGACAGGGGGTTAATCCAGATCAGTGCTTATGGAACAGGGTTTTATGCCTGGGCTCCTCTGCTACAGCTTTACAAGCAGTAAATTCAGAAATACAAAACAAATAGGGAGCCCATAGCTCCCTATCTGACCCATGGCCAGCAGAGTCGCCTGCTCCGTGGCATTTACCATGTCTGGATTCAGCTGTCAGAGGAGGCTGAACATACACGGGAGGTGGGAGCAGGGAAACCTCCCCCAGGGACCCTGGGAACCCCCAGGGCTGGCTGCCAGGGTGCTGGGCACACTTGTACTGGCAGCTAAATCACACCAAGCTCCCAGATGGATAATGGGATTATTAAATCTGCTCAAACAGTAACAGTATGTAGTCCTGGACAGATTTAAAAGAAATATTTGTTTCTCTCTCTGAGCTCTGCTTAGAAAGGAGTCTTCCAAACCTACCTAGTTTGGCAAAGGTTTTCTCCCTAGGAGAATGATCATGGTCCCTCCTTGACGTTTGCCTCAGGAAAACTATGTGTAAACTGGAAACCATCAAAAATCCTAACACTACCAAACTCACAAAGCAAATCAATGCAAAAATAAGAAATGGTAATCTCAGACTGATAAAAACACTGAGAAATATATTAAAAAGTGGCTGTTTAAAGTTCAGCATTGAAACAGGAGATACATGCCCACAGTATTTAAAATGTGTAATGAATTTTCTACTGTCAGTCACTGTAGTACAGTCCAGATAAATCAATGATGAGTTTAATGGAACAGTGGCATGAAAGCAATATTGGAATTCAACTAAAGAAAAAACTCAAAATAACAGTAGAGGATTACATTTTCATTGATACTTCATTCATCAATGATTGCGATAGCTACCTGCACCCCAGTAGGCCCCTGAGCTATTTATATACCAGAAAGCTGAAACAAGTGAACCCTCAGAAATACATAATTTGAAACCCTTATTTCTACAGAAAGGTCTTTGTTAAGGACAAGCAACAAGATTTTCCACAATGGGGATGTAAAGCTGCACATACACCTCAAGACAATTTTAAAACGTTTGGTCAAGTGCAAGTAACAAATTATCTAAGTACAACAAGATAAACAGGGTGTTCTGAAGACAGTGGTATTGCATCAGTTAGGAATTCAGCCCAATTTTATTATTGGAAACATGGCAAATAATTTATTATTGTAACCATTTGCTTAGGGGGTCAATTAATAAATATTTATGCAGCTGTTTCTGCTGTATGTGGTTTATCAGTAGTAGAATGTCAGTGGTATGAATGATGTAATTTAAAACCAATATATATTTAATGGTCTGCTCAAGGATAAATTAACCTGTATAATGCAATATATGTTAATAATGTGATTCCGTGATTTTTTACTGGGAGGCATCCAGATACATACATTTATCGGAAATGGAAGAATTTGATGGTTTAACTGCCTCAGATTAAAAACCAGAATTATTATGAAAAGGCTTTGAAGAACACATTAGTACTTTGTGATCTATTAGGTGCACAGTTTGAGGTGGAAAAAGTATATTTTCAAAAACAATATGCCGTAAGCATCTTTATTTGCACTGCTTGGAAGTAACATGGTGTTATTTTATATTGAAGAGTGTGCTGGGAAACCTCAACCTGCATCTCTCTTGCCAGGTGCAGCTTCCATCTCCAGAAGAGGTTCACTTTGAGAATACTCCCCACATTATAGCCCCCACAATCTTCTGGGATCTCTCTGAGGAGGTGACTCTCTAGCAGACAGAAGGACATTGCCTTTGCCATTCCTATTGGCTAAGATGCCGGAAAAGACTTTGGAAAGACCTGGAAAGGAACTGGACCCTGTTTCAAGCAGTCTGGTTTGCTTGCCATCCTTACTACCTGAACCAACCAAGGGAAGCTGTGAAGGGAAGAAATGAAGCTCTCCTCCTGATTTAAATCTTGCACATCTTCTCCAAATGCTGCTTCTGCCCACCACCCTATATTCCCCGGCTGAATGCTGGAATCTCACCTTAATGACACAGCATGATTTTCTACCTAATTCATTGTCTCACCATAACACAAAGGGGCTTGTCTGCAGACTGGATCCACGTGAGATGACACAGCTCCAACCAGCAGTAAATGTAGGAGCTGTTGCATGCACATGGCTTAGTCACTCTATCAGTATTTCAGCAGAATGTGTGTTTCTCCACAGCGTGAAAATGCTGAAGTCAAAGGTTCTACCATTGCTACTAGTCCTGGGGCTGCACCTTTTTTCCCAGCATGGAGAGAATAATTTATGCACCTTATATTGCTTGTAGGAGTGAAACCAGAAGTAGGTGCCCACATACAGATACTTCCTCACTGCTTTTCATTCTCTGAATTAGTTATTTTTTACTTTTCTTATTTTTTATAAAGCAAGTCCTCTGATATGTATTAAGCTTTTGCTTCAAGAGTGTCACCACCAGACCTCTCATAGCTGTTATTTATTAAGAACACAGAAAACACTGGTTGTATTTAGAGCTCTCATGGCCACCAGCCAGCCTTGCAGCTTTGCTCCAGGGCTGGGCACAGCTGCACAACTTCTGCAAACCAGGGCTACATTTGAAAGCTTGAAAACTCCTTTGCGCTGTTTTTATTTGTTTCAGCATATTTATTGTTTCTGACTTGGCAACCAAGCATGTAAATGTGTAGAAGTATTGACTTTATTGGCAGTCAATCTGTGTTAAACAAGGCAACATAATGATACCAGCCTCGCTGCAATGCAGCAGCCAAACCAAACTTCTGTCACAGCATAGAGAGCTTCCTACCTGTTTTTTTTCTTGAGAAACACTGAAAAGTGCTTTAAAAGTGTACAGTATGTATGCATACTGATGCTTTAGAAACTGTAATATGAGAAGAAAAACTACCAGTGTAGGGGATAGGAAAGGGGAACAGGGTTTCCTTGGGATGGGTTTGACAGCAGCTACAGCAGCAAGGGAAGCGGCATCAGCAATCCCTGTGCTGAAGCAAACCTCCACAGAACCTTGCTCTCATCTAGCCAGCACCAAGGGTGCTTAGAAAAGGGAATGGGAACTGATATTAAAATCTTTTCCACTTTTTCAGACAGGGAACTGCCAACTGTAGTATTTTTTGAACTGTCATAGGCCCTACAGTATACACATGAACGCATGCAGTTATGGAATTATGGGTATAGTGTTTCAGCGGCTTCTATCACTTTGGGAGCAAGGCATGTTTGTTTATCACACTGCTCACTTAAGGCATGTAACCCAAATATGATCCAAATGATTGAAATTAGGAGCTTGACTTTATTATAGATGTTCCTAATAAGCTGAAATTAGAGGACTGACATGTACTTCCTGAACGTGGGTGCTGTTGGCAGTACCAAGAGCCTACACTGCAGAAGGCCAAGTAAAAGTGAATTCGGATAGAGCTATATCATAGATTCATAGAATGTCCTGAGTTGGAAGGGACCCCCCAGAGTCATTGAAGTCCATCTCCTGGTCCTGCAAAGGACAAATCCAAGTGTCACACCATGTGCGCAAGAGCATTGTCCAAACAGTTCTTGAACTCCATCAGGCTTGATGTTGTGACCACTTCCTTGGGGAGCCTGTTTCAGTGCCCAACCACCCTCTAGGTGAAGAACCTTTTCCTAATATCTGACCTAAGCCTCTTCTGACACAACTTCATGCTGTTAATCATGAGAGATCCTAAATACACCTGCTACCTCAACACGGCTGGACAGATGATTTCCTGCCTCAGCAGCCTCCATGCCAGAGCACCCACCAGCACTGGGATACTGATGGCTGTCACCATTGCTTCTCAGCCACCGATGGCTTTTCCATTCAGCAATACCTGAGATTAGGTAAAAGAGTAAGAAGGAAACTTTGCAAACTGTTGTCAGCTGTTCCCAAAGGGTCCTATAGTGAAAATCCTCAGAGTTAAGATATTGCCTCCTTCAGGTGCTTCACTTTGTGTGTTTGGGGTTAAAAGGCTACTGATAAGACTGTCTAGGAGACAAAAGAAGTGAACACTCCTGAGGAGGGCAGGGAAGGTGAATGGAAAAGAGGACCCAGTTTGTCATATATATTTTGTAAACAACAGTTTCCTGCCCGATCGCTGTGAACTGACCACAGCGACCACATCTCCAACGAACCTCATGCTCTCCTGATGATAAGCATCCCAGACAGAAGGAATGTGACATACCCTGAGGTTCAGTGACAATCAAATTGTGATTCATAAATAGACAGTTTCAAAAAGAAGTAGCAAACATGAATTTTTCTTCATGTCTCTGCCTTAGAAAAAGACTTAGAAACATGTTCTCTTTTCTGGTTCTAGTGGGAATGTTCTTCATGATACTATTCTGAGCTAGGCCCAGAGAATGTTCAATTTCTGTGTAAACCCATCATCAAGGCCTGCTTCTTAATACAAGACATTCCCAGAACGTGATGTTTGAGTGGAGAGCTGTGACAATTGCAGCTACATATTAAATACTGAGCGATATAAATAGTTAATTTCACTTCTCCTCAGTCTCCTCATGTATTACTTTACCTTCCTTAATGATGAAGTCTTTGGAGGCAGGAGTGCATGGCAGCACTTGTGTGGAAAGCGCCTGGCAAACCCAGGGACAAGCAATGTCGTGGCTCTGGCAGCCCGGCACAGCCTGGCAGCATCTCCGCAGACACTGGGGAGTGCTCTGCAGCAGCTGGTCAGCACTGTGTGGGACACCCAGCCCACTGACATCAGGGACTGCTGTAAAGACCCAGATCATGTTTTCCACCTTGTTTTTGTTCATAGCCAGAATATGTATGAATTTTAGCTGTTCTTTCTCTTGATGGTTACACCCTATCCCAGGAGTGATGGAGATACAAGGATGGGGAGTTCAGACATGAGTGCAGGTCTCTGATCTGTTTGCCAGGTTGGAAACTCTCTGCTACCCAGCAGAGTGCACTTCTTCCTTCACAAGGATAATTCTGGGCTAGACTGTTTTGTTTCCCTGTGTGCTGCAGAGATACTCTGCCATGTATGTTCTCCTGTGTGGGTGGAGATAATCTCTGTGCCTTTGCCAGCACATTCTTAACTCTTTTGAAGCTAAGGGTCACATATGAGTACTTTATGTCATTGTCAACCCATGCTTCAAAGCTATTTCAGACTTGCTTTGTGAATGGATTATTTTAACATACTTTACTATACAATTTTGTTGAAAGGACCTTCCTGCAAGTTTAGAAATAACAAAGCAAACTAGTAAACCATGGGTTGTTTTTTCTCATGGGTTTGAGAATGAATAAGGGTGGAAAGTGGGCAGATTTTCACTTCAGATGTTATTTCTGCACCAATTTAATGTATTCACCTTGCATACGCAGATTTTTTGTTTGTCAGGCAAAAGGTTGCACTGAGGTGCAGTAGAGAATAAAATATAGACCATTTCTCATTACCTTGGCAAAGTTTGAGCTATCTCAAAGACTGTCAGCCTGAAATTTCAAAGCTCATGTGCCAGGCCCTAAGTACCAGGTAACTATCTCAAATTTCTTTGGAGAAGATTTTGATCTGTCTCTTGGTGTTTCCAAGACTTTCTTGTCCTTGGGTGTAGATAGGGGACAACTGTGATAGCCCCACATTTGGAATGTAGTTGCTGATACAGAAGTTTTCATCCTATGTCTGTTTCCCTTTTCCATTCCCCTTCCATTTCCTTACACCAGCCCTGCTCTGCACACCCATCCAGCCCCAGGCATGCTCCTCAGCCTGCTCAGGGAGACCACAAGACTCCAGAGAGGGGGGAAAAGAACACAGACTCCCTTATTCCACCCTCCCAGGTCTGTGTTTGCACAGAAAGACAAGACGGAAGACTGACGAAGGCAACCCGAAACAGATGGGCTCTTCCTACTGAGTTCCTATACCTGGGAGGTTAACCAAGCCACAGCTCAATAGGACTGACAGCAAGTGCAGCCTCCAGGATCCAGGCCAGCAGCATCACACAGGATAAGCCGTTGCCTAATACTGTATGATTTCACAGGAAAGTGAAAAAGATTGAAATGTGTATGAGCTAGGGAAAAATATTTTGACAACTTGACATGTTTACAGCTTTTAGCCAGACAACTATTTCATTGTGGATTTAAAAAAAATATTTCACACAAAGGATTTTCTTACCTTTTTTCTCACTATTTCCGTTGTCCAGCAGAAGAAAATTTATGAAAAGGGGAAAAACATTTCCCTGTCACCATCCCCCAATTTATTTTTTCAAACCTTTACATATCTGCTTCTGCCTTCTTTCTCCTTTCCCCATTTACCTGCCTCTTGAGACAGAAATGCTGATTAGATGGGGTTTCCCTTCCAGACTGAGCCTTGTAGAACTTCCCCCATTTCAGAGATCAGCTCTAGTCCCGGCTAAATGCTATGAGCTACAGGGAAAAAAACCCAACCAGCTAACAAATGTTGGCGAGACCACAAAATACAGATTGCGTCTGTAGGAGGAATATATTCTCATGCTGGGGAAATACTGAATTTTCACAACATTGAAGCAGATAATCTGGAGGAGGATGGAATTTTTTTCCCCAGCGCTCCCTTATACAAATAAACATCGCTGAGAAAACAAACTTGTTTAGGTGAGAGAGGGTTGAATTAAACAGCGGTATCCATTTGTGGTCACCTAAAGCTGCTTCTATGCAGATTGCTTATCTGTGTTTACTGCCCTGAATTGCCTAAATGGTGTGAGCAATTCTGGGGATGGGTGGATGTTGTTTATGCAGTTGTTTAGGATTGTTTGCCCTTGTCTTATGGACAGGGATAGATGAAAATAAGATTCCTGGTCTGACTTTGACATCTCCTTTTTCTTCCTTTCTGATGATTGTGAAGGATACTTAGAGTACATTAGAATTTTAAAATCAGTAAATTATCCCTTCCCTATCTTGTGTATCCTCTTGAATTAGTGCGTAGTGCCTTATGTGTGTGGCTAAAACGTAGAAATGGAATAAAGATGGTGAAGGCACCAGTAATTTGGGCACGTGGCCTCTTTACCACACATTATATTCATGTAAGAAATCAGTCATCTATTTAGCTACCATCGAAAAAAAATCCCTGAGTAAAATCAAGACCCAAATCCCTACTCCATGAGGCCACATGATTTCACACACTACCTTCAGACTGTGAGCAGACCACTAAGCAAAGGTGACTTTATTACACAGGAATGTACTGGATTTTCCTCTGGGCGAGGGTGGGATTCCCAGAGTGCTCCATATGTTGGGGATTTGCATCCCACCTTCCAGTTTTCCAAGCATCTTCTGAGTAGAGCTCATTTAAAGAGGTGCTCTAGGTAGGCAGCAGGGATGGGGAAAGAGAATTACTATTTTTTCAAAGCTTTATAGCCAAAGTAAAATGTTTTCTGTGTGCGGATTGAACCAAGAAGGCGAGGCTGTAAGGAAATTATTACTTAAAAGTTCTTCATCTGCCAGGAATAGAAAAGCAGGTGTAAATAAATAAATAAATAAATAAACAAATAACAAAGACATGGCAGGGAGCGAAATCACTGATGCAATAGTAAGCTATCGCTCCAGAATAACGTGCTCCAGGATTATGCATTGATCTGACTAAGACAACTCGTGGTGTGCAGATCGACAGATCCATCTGCGAGTGGTGACAGTGATACTTCTGTTTCCCAAGGGTGAGCTAAGGCGAAATACAATCTTCTGTGAAAATTGCTGCAGTATGCATTCGTACACCTAGCCCAGGTCAGTGTCCCAAAAATCCACTGAAATGGGTGAGAAAATTTCCACTGTCTTTTAACACGTCTTGGGTGGGATCTTGAATCTCATATTTTAATGAAGAGACAAACAGCTTTACGATTAAAAACAGAAAAACAACCAGTGCAGGAACACAATCAGTACTTTTAATGGCATTAAAAGGCCACCAGATGGACAACTTTCAATCATAATTAAATTACTGTCCTCAAGTAGAAACTACACTGTTTAAAAACTATTAAGTTTTAAGATGAAACATAAAAAGCTGAAAATAGCATGACTCATCCCAGCTTTCTTCTTATCCTCATTGCACAAAAGCTCTTAAAATTTGGCTTCAGCACTTTTCTCCTAATTATAATGCATGATCCCTTTGTCACTGTGAAATGCACCCTCTTAAGCTAAAAATTTGCTAGAACTGTACTGATAAAACAGGGCTGAAACACAATTTGCTGTACTCTAACAGGTCCTCACAGAGTCTCAGGTGCACCCTGACTTCCTGCACTTTTGATGTCCCCATCATATAATTAATAACTAAAACAAAGATGTGCAGAAATAGGTTTAGATTAGAAATGAGGAAGAAATTCTTCCCTGTGAGGGTGTTGAGACACAGGAATAGGTTGCCCAGAGAAGCTGTGTATGCCCCATCCCTAGAAGTGTTCAAGGCCAGGCTGGATGGGGCTATGACCTAGTGAAAGGTGTCCCTGGCCATGTCAGGGGGTGTTGGATCTGGATGACCATTAAGGTCTCTTCCAACCGAAACCATTCTGTGCTTCTATAATGATTTTATGATTCATCATCGCAGAAGCAAAGCTTTCCTCAGTGACCTTTCTGTGTATCTACAGAAATAAGTTCTTTTAAATATATTATGTAGCAGTGAGACAAAAAAAAAGAACTGTCACAGCTCTGTCCCTTTGTCATTAAGGTCTATTTAGTAACACCACCACCACAAATACCCCAATGCACAGGTGAGCTCAAAGCAGCACTGAGCCTTGCTGAGGCACAATATGTTCTAGGTCCCATAGCATGCTGCAACTTAGAGGCTTAATCGAGTTTTGAATAGGGATGGTGACCTTTTCTTTCTTCAGAAAGAAAGGGACAGAAAAACAGACGGTGAGAAATAGAGGGCAAAAGCCATTGGGGAAATGAGATTGTAAATCAAAGCCTCTACTTTACTATATTTTCATTTTTAATAATAGCACCAACTACTATGTTTTATAGCCTACCCTTTAAAAAATAGTTCATTAATTGCAGGGGGTCCTATAAATTTAATTGCAATTTTTAAAAATGTTGTAGTTAGAACAGAAAATTTATCTTTCTAAACTCTGCTCTTAAACTCCATGATCCTGCATATGCATTTACAATAAAAAGTATCATAAAAGCTGTGTATTATGGGTGGGGAATAGAAATTGAGAAACAATAAATACTCTATTCTTTATTTTAAGGGTATATTAAATACTATTCTTGGTTTAATTTTCTTCACAGAAAATCCACTTTGCCAGGACCATGTCTAGTTTAGAACAGCATTTATCAAACTTCCTTTGTAACCTGGAACATGCATGTTGGTTTTGAAGAGTACAGCACCTTGGCTGGGGTGATCCTACTGGTTCTTCTGGATTCTCCTGAATGCTGCTATGCTCCCTTCTTGACAGAGACAACTTGAAAAGCGCAGACTTGAGACCAAAGCTTGGGAACATTCTGAAAATAGGGGATTGCATTCTACTTATTTCTATTTCTTCTAGGTTTGGCTCTCCTTCACCTCTACTTATTATAATGTGGAATCATCTATCATGGGCTTTTTGGAACAAACATTGAAAACCTGCTCCCAGTGCTCTATGCATCCATGGCCTCTTGGAAGCATGATGGAATGAAGTACGACAGGAAAAGGTGCAGAGTTTTTTTGAGATTTCCATATTTTTGAAACCAGAATTTGTTGACTCCTTGCCATAGCCTTGTGGTGTCTCTTCATGAATTTTCTCCTACTACCACATGTCATCTTATATGTGGTTACATTTAAATTACTGGGGAAAAAATTAATCCAGTCTGAAGCAACCATTAATGATACCTGTAGATATCTCCTGTTTACAAAAAACCCATTTGAACAAAGAGGAAAACTGAACTCTATTAAGCATAAAGGATATGCTGGGTTTGTCTGTTAAGACTTGGTCTAAAAAGAATGACTTCTCAGGCTGCTTTCACATTCTACTTGCTTTATACTACACTTTGGGATATTAGTGACTGTTCGGCTAACAGATTTTGAAAGTGGTATCTATTCGGAAATTTAACTTAACTTTGAGCTCTGCTAGTGTGCAACTAATTCTAAAAGCTTCTGGAACTTAAAATTCACTCACTAGAAGGTTGGTAAAAGCACACAGGACTGCACTGGACTCAGCTGTATCATGATTCAATAACCAGACTGATTATCAGTGGACTACCAACCATTTACCTCAGCACGGGCTGCTCTAGCACCTGGAGAATGACTTGAGCATCACAGTCCTCTTTTGTTTTTCCGTTTTGTTTGGTTGGTTGGTTTTGTTTTGTTTTGAGTTTCTTCAGATATTTAAGGTCTACTACTTAGAGAGACTTTTAAAAATTTGTCCTTATATAAAATATATTTTTAAGGTATCATCTAATGTGCTGAGGATAAAGTCACTGCTTGGACCACTGCTTGGTCTTGGAAAAGACCGAGAAGATTTGAAAAAAAGCAAATACCTTTTTCTTTGGCAAGGTCGTGTGCTGGTATCCACATATTGGTACTGACAAGCACCTCAGAGTCCATCATGAGAAATTATGGGAGAGAAATGGTAAATGAAACATTTCATAGTCCCTGCTGCAATCTCAGAGACTGAGAAGCAAAGACTACTCTTTACTTCTGTGAAGAAACAAGTCTCACATGAGTGATCCCATTTTTGCTATTTCTCTGGTTATGGAGTATTTGAGCTCTGGCAGCCCTAATTCTCTATGTTAGTAAATGACTGCAGAAGTAAATAAGCCTGTGACAGAAATCTACGCATAATGATTCCAAAACTTATCAGCATTTTTCAGGACTTAATTAATTATATGGTGAAAAATGCCCTGTGAGCAACACCCCACACACACCTATGTGTAGGTCATAATGAGTACGTTACTTTGCTTCCCTGATTCTGCTGCTTTCTGCATTTTTCTGACAGTTTTACATTCCTGCCTTCCACTGCCCACAAATACATTTCTTTGCTACCCAGTCTTAGTCAGCACAGGAGCTGTGTGATGGGCTGTGCGGTGAATATGCACAGACATATGCACGGTGCATGTTTCCCAGACTGACAATCTCCAGGATCACACTGGATCTGAATTTCTAGCAGTGAGTAGCTGTTCCCAACAGTATTGTTTGGAACCCCTTTGTGAGTCCCAGCTCCACAAGGTGGCTCTCGATTCCTTTAAAAATAACACTGCTTTTGTGGATTAAACATATCCGAGAATGATCTTGAGAACAATCATCATGGCTCTATGGACACACAATGCTACAGTGGAACCCAAGATCCCCTTTAGTATGTGGCATATTTTTCCTTCAGTAAAGCTGAAAAACAGACAAAGTCTGTCACTATTTGAGTATTACAATTTGAAGGAAGGTTTCATGTCAACTGCTCCATAAAATCTGAAAAACAAGAAAATAAAGGCATTATACATGCCTGTGTGAAATGGGACATTCAAATGCTCACTGCCTCCTCTGTTCCTTTGTGGCTTCTCTTCTAGAAGTGTCCTTCCCCTACTCCACACCTCTGTAAGATCAGGTTAACATAGTCACCAGGTACTGAAGGGTGCAATCTCTGACAGTATGGACAGCAGGAGGGTAATGTGGTGCTCCTCAGGAAACAGATCTTGCCTTTGAAGGCCAGGACACACAATGAGGTATTTACTTGACTCCAGCCAGACCTTCAGCATCCCCAGGCAGACCTCCCAAATCACTTTGTGGCTGGGCATGTGCTAGCGTATGGCCTCCCAAAGAATTTTACCTCCTAGAGCACCTCATCTGAATGGGAGGTCCTGCCCTGAGGTCTGTGTCTCCAAGCCCCCTGGCTGGGTGACCACACAGCTGATTACCAGCGCTCTGCGGCACGGGGAGCCACAGGTGAAACTGGGGCGGGACTGTGGCACTGCAGTCTATCTGTGTCAGATGGGCTGGGCTGCAGCACATGTGCAAAGCAAAGGCTGATGGTGTGAACCCCAAACTTAGTGTATAAGACTGTATCGGTCTGCCCTCCCGCGTGGGTACAATATTGCTGCTTCTGGTAGACAAAAATTCAAATTCCTGTTGCTTACATCCTAGGAAAATGTTAAGAAAACCCGAGTAAACTTTGGGAAAATAAATTATTTGCTCTCTGTTGATTTGTATGTTTGAGGTCATACTTTCAGGTTTTCCCCAACAGGGATAGAAATTTCTTTAACTTATAAAATTTGAGAGCTGAAGCGTATAACAAACACTATCGCAAGGCAATGCTGGGTGTGTCTGAGCTGTAACATTAAATTCATTTTTCTTGTCGCTTCCTTCAAAGCTCTGCCGAGCTCAGCCCCTCCCTGGTTATCCTTCCCTGCCGAGCTTGCTGTAACCCCTACGCCTTGCTGCTATTCCCACCTCTGTCCTTGCACAACTTGCTGCACCTTTGCCTCCACTGTACCTCTGCTGGCCCAGCTTCTCCCCCCGACCCTTTTTACAGTGTGGTCTCAAAAGATCACTTAGAGTGAAGCCATCTGCTTCTTGTTCTCCTAATTTCTCTTTTGTTTTCTGTCTGCCTTCAAACATGCATTTTCCATGGAGAGATGGTACAAAGATGAAATCTTGGGTGCTAATAACTATGTGTGTTTTCTATAAACTTGAATCTGGTAGATCTGCCCTGTGTTCATGTGCACAATCTTTGGAGCAGCTGAGGTTGCTGTTCTGCTCTAACTCTTTGTAGTAGGTGTCTGACAATGGGTAAAGACTCTGGGGAGAATCTCTGCTACAGAAGTTTGTATCCTGGAGCCAGCACAATCTCATGAGCAATACCCCAAGGGATAAGCAAAGGGACACGTCTTTCAGTCCGATATGTATTTTTTACATTTTCACATGCAGAAAGTCTGCAGTCAAGAGCCAGAAATGTGATATCAGCAATGGAACTCAGTTCATTAAAAATTCAAATCAATGGAAACAACAGGACATATTATTTATCTAAGCCTTGAATCAATCTGACTACTATGCATAATGATCTTAATTAGAAAAGTAAGCTGAAGCAGGAAGACAGTCTGTCTCCTGGCTTTGAAATTATCATACCCCTATCAGTATGCTTGGGTAACTTGTAATTAGGGACAAAGGTTACACATAATTTTATATGCTGAAAAACCGGTTTTATACATGTCATTTAAAAAAAAAATACTTAAGAAATAGATATAAGACTTGCTAACCCTATTATATTTTGATTTTTTTCTACCAGATTAGTAGTCTGCACTAATTAGTTGATGGACTTCAGAAATACCAATAGAAGCTTTGCATTTATAGAGAGCCAGGAGACACTGATAGGAAACTGGCAATATCAGCATCAGTCTTTCTACGAGTTTCTTTACAAAATTTGGTAACTTTTCACATCTATTTCACCTGCATGGAAAACGCAGCTCACAAAAGCAGTGTGGGCTGTCCAGCAGCAGGGAGTAAGGGCATTCCTGTTCAAAAACTTTACTGGAGTATGGCCACAGTTACACCAACACAGTTCCCTGTGCAGTCCCCCACATCTTTCTTATTTTCTTGGTTATCTTCAAGTACTGCCATTGAATATGAAGTGTTCAGGTTTTGACAAAATGGCAGTCCTGTGATTACACTTCCTTTAACATTTTATTGACCAGCAGTAATTAGAAAACAGAAGACCTAACTCCGAGGTCCTGCCTCATCAAAGCAGTCAGTTCCACACTTAATTTAAATAAATTCTTCAGTTTAGTTGAATCCACTGAGCAGGCCCACTGCCTGCTCACAGCATCGAGTCACACATGACCACTGCTCTCAGCAGGAGCATTGCCTTATCTTCTGCATTGGAACACACCTCTTCCTCTCTAATCACAGGTACAGATGTCCTGATTTTTTTTCAAGGTAGTATATAATCTTAGTAATACATTAGAAAAAGATCAAACCCTCTCTGTCACACAAAATGGCCTTGCTTTCCCAGAACACTATTTCCACAAACAAAAAATATGGAAATTAAAATCACAAGTAGGATCTGTTTCATCAAAGTATTAGCTACATTTCTGTGAGGTTGACAATCACCTTTTTAACATGGCAGGAATTACATGTGTAATTCTCTTTAATGGTTGTTACAAATGTTCAGCCCACACTGAAAAAAAGATCACAGTTGGTATGAGTAATAACTTTTTTCTTGAACATAAACAGTTCCCCTCTAGCTCTGTACATATCCTCCAACATCAATGTAACCACAGCTGTCAAGGCAGCCTCACCTCTTTCTATGTATATTTTAGCTTTAATTTTTTCCCATGCTTTCACTTAGTGGACCTTT
>VXAD01011876.1:261198-369624 GCA_013399195.1 Dicrurus megarhynchus | reverse complement strand
TTTTTTTTTTTTTTAAAAGGGCCTAAACCTGTTCTCCAATTTTGTGGGCAAATTCACTGCAATAACAGATCTTGGTGTTTAGACATCTTTAAACATTATTATTAGCATGCAAGAAATTAGAGACCTACATCAAGATCTGGAGGTTTGGGTGTTGTTTTTTAATTGAAAGTGGATTTCAGATCGTAGTTTCCCTCATTCAAGGATCTCCAAACACTTTTATGCAGTTAAATGAGTTCTTGTGGCCTCCTTCTGTACAGGCAGCAGCAGCCCCCTTCCCACAGCCTTGGCACAGCCTTGGTGGTCACCAGCCGGGGCCACCAAGGTGATGCGAGGATGAGGATGCGGGAGTCTGGGCAGAGGGTGGCGATGGGCTGAGGCTCGGAGGGCACACATAATCTTAGTGTTAAGCTGCACATGTAGTTATAGTCCTAAAATGTGCCAGGGGAGATTTAGGTTGGACATCAGGAAGAATTTATTCACAGAAGTGGTGATTAGGCATTGGAACGCGCTGCCCAGGGAAGCGGCAGAGTCACCATCCCTGGAGGTGATTAAGGAAAGACTGGATGTGGCACTGAGTGCCATGTTCTGGCTGACTTGGTGGTGGACTCGATGATCTCAAGAGGTCTTTTCCAACCCAACTGATTCTGTGATGAAATGTATCCACCAGTCCCTGGGACATCCCGCATTCCCTTTAAGCTGCCTTGTCCCCGGCATGGGTGAAGCACAGAAGTTATAGAATCATAGAATATTGAGGGGTTGGAAGGGACCTTAAAGATCGCCGAGCCCCAGTCCAGCCTGCCATGGGCAGAGACACCTCCCACTAGCCCAGGTTGCCCAGGGCCCCATCCCACCTGGCCTTGAACGCTTCCAAAGATGTGGCATCCACAACCTCCTTGAACAACCTGCTGCAGTGTCTCACCACCCTCACAGTAAAGAATTTCTTCCTCCTACGTAATGTGTAACACCTGCATCTATGTCCCGTCGGTGAAGCACGAAATAACCGCTTGAGACGCCCGTGTCCCCTGGCTGCCACGCTGTGTCCCCGGGGCCCCGCGGCGGCCCGGAACGCAATCGCCGGGGCCGCGGTTTCCAGGCGGGCCGCGGTGCCGCCGGGTGCGGTTGCCATGGTGCGGGCCCGGGCGCGGCCGCCATGGACGAGGAGGATACGGTGGGGCCCGGGTTCGCTGCGCTGGGGGAGTCGCCGGAGCGCGGGCGNTCTCTTTCCCACTCCGGTTTCTCCGGGAAGCACCGGCTCGTGCGGGCTTTCTCCCACCGCGTGCGTTTCTTTGCAGTTCTAGACATTTATTTTTCCTTTCGCCTCCCGCCCCAGTTTTGGTCTCCTCTTTCATTTCTGATGGGTGGCTTTTTATAAAGCCACGCCACATGCGTGCGAGGCGTGGATCACTATTCCCCTTGTTCTAACGCTTGCCAGCTACAAATACGCCTTCGGAGTTTCCTGTGGCTGATGGCAAATGCGATGATCACTTGTAAGCAACCAGGGCTAACACAAAGGGTGTAAATACTCTCCTCTATAAATAATTTCAGAAGCTGTGTAGCAGCCTAGTAATAATGCCATTTGTTTTACCTGAACAATTGTGAAAGTCTGCTGTTCTTTCTTCCTTTCAGAGAGATTTTAATGAGCGCTGTGCCCAGTGTTCAGAAGTGAACTGGGGTCTCACTGATGGAGGCAGATTTTATTGTAGATCTTGCCACAACGTTACTGAGGTAAAAAGATGAGTTACTGCCTTGGAAAAGGTTTCTTCTGATTGCTTCTTGACTTTATATTAAGAAAATGGTAGATTTTTCTCCTTGGCATTGAGTGCAGTATTTTTATTCTTCCTTTTTCATGCTTTACTTGACACTGTTTAAAACTAATGTTCCTTGAAATCACAAAATGTAGAATGAGCCATCTTGGCCTGCTGTGTTGCTGTAGCTGTGGTGTCAGTGTGCTCTCTAGATGCCTTAAAAGCATTGCCTGGGCGTTGCTGTGTTTTGTGCAGTCCCAATGGAGGCAAACCCTGATGCACGTCACCTGTATGTCCATGATAGTAATTATCTATTTTTGAAATTTCTGAATGAAAAGTTCAGAATGTCCCATCTCCCTTTAGTTTAGGAAATTTGAGTAAGTTCCTCCGCCATGTTTTATGGTGGGGCAGTCTGTGCAAGTTAAGTCTGGCTCTTTTTCTTACTAAGATATATTCCTGTTTTGCAGAGAACTAGAGAAGTTGTAAACACTGATTTTATTACTAATTCAAGAGTCCAAAAAATCTCCAAAGGTTTAAGAAAGCAAGAAAAAAATGGTATGTATGAGTTTCTATTTGTGTTTTGCGAAAGAGTGGCTGTTCAGCCAGGGTTCACCTAGGCTGTTATGTCTTTGATGGAAACCAAAAGTGAATAGGTAGGAAAGACTGCAAGTAGGAACAAAAT
This sequence comes from Dicrurus megarhynchus, assembly GCA_013399195.1. Classification (NCBI taxonomy): domain Eukaryota; kingdom Metazoa; phylum Chordata; class Aves; order Passeriformes; family Dicruridae; genus Dicrurus; species Dicrurus megarhynchus. Next base: position 367,197 of record VXAD01011876.1, on the reverse strand, counting down.
GCACGTCCCTGATGCTGTCACAACCTTCAGAGATCACATTTGGTGACTGCCTAAGCCACAGGTGACCTCTGTGAGCCCAGCGGTGGGGGTTTTTTGATTGAATAGAGCTATGAGTTATTTACTGCTACTTTGACTTGTGGAAGCAAACACTCACTGAAGCTACTGGTGGCGTGGTGTGCATTCAGATGTGGTGATCCTTTGTTCCTTCCCTGTGATGGCTATCACAAAACCAGAGAAGTTGTTTGCAAGTGAGATGTGGTGGTGGTCCAGCTCTTAGTGTCAGTCTGGCTTGTGTTACAGGCACTTGACCCTGCAACCTACTCACAAACTGCACAGAAGAGGTTTCATGCAGTTCCAATAGCTGAACCAACATTGCATCTTTCATCCAGAGTCACTTTTTTGCTTTTAATTTCATGAATATTCAGAAGAATAGTGGTCATTATGTATGAGGATCTATGCCATTAGGATGTAGTGGTAAAGCTGCTGCTAGAGCTGTGTGTGTGTTCTGTGGTGGCTGGATACATCTCTTACTATTGTGGCCACCTTCAGAAAGCAAATCTGCATTAAAATGCTAAGTAAAGCAAGGGGTTATCTTTGTCTCTGATACACTGATCTGCTTTTGCTGTGCTGCAGAGGCAGTGGATTGCTACATTCCTTTGAAAAAAACAATTGTGTGGAAGTGAAGGGAGGTGTGAAAAGGACTCCTCCAGTTTTCCTTATCTTGTATTGCTTCTAAAGTCTGGACGGTGTACCAGTCATGCTTTTTATTTCTCCTGTTGGTAAGGTCATTAGCCAGTCCCCAGGCTTCTTAAGAAGGAAATCCTTATCTTCACAGAGTCCCTTCCGTGAGTGCAGTCATGTTACACTGTATTCCATGAATTTATAGGAGTAAGCTGTGTCTGTTAGTTCACTGGTTAGCAGTTAAGGCCAGCATCATTAAAGCAGGGCAGAAGCTTTGGGCAGATAGCTTCTAAGATGGTGAGATGCAAGGTGTGTTTCGGAACAAAAATAGTGAAGAACAGGTGTGGAAGGAATGAAAAGGGAGTTGAGAAATGCAGAGAAACTTTCTAAAACCAAATGCCTGTAGAAAAGGTTAGTAGTAACTTTAGAGAGGTGAGGGCAAAAAGTAAATGTAATGCAGCCTGATGAAATAGTGAATAGTTTGGAGCAGGTCCACTCCCTGTGAAATTTATGTTGTGCTAGGATTTGCTAGAAGCTTGGGATAGTCTTTTATTTAAATGTGTGTGATTCTGTGAGAGAATGGTGAAGCACATGGTGGTATTGGTTGTTTTTTGCCTGACTCACTACTGTAATGTTCCAGCTTTCTGTGTCAGGGGTGGGAAAGAAATGTTCATATTTCATATTTTTAATGGCAGGTTCTCAGTTATTTTTAAATTAGTAATTTAACAATGCTCCACTCAATTGCAAATGCCACACTAGATGTTATAATGAATTACATTATTCTTAGGAAATGCGTGAAGTTCTTGTTAAGTAACTTTTCTTGTTGTTTAAGGCTGTGAGTAAATGGAAGTTAATGGAGTATTCTGTAGCTGGTTTATGCACTAGGATCTGAAATTATTAGAGATATGGAGATAAGTGTGGATAAGGCTAAAGAAACCCCAAACAGTACAAACAAACGTAGCTCCCCTTTTTTTCCCCTAGATGGAGGCTGTGAATGGTATATTTGTGAAGGCTTTCAGCTGGTACTCAAGAAACAAGCAGAAGCTTTAGAAGCCTTAGGAGTATGTCCACAAATGAAGGTATGTAGACATCAGTGTGAGTTGTACACTCCCTGTGTGTGTGTTACAGAAGGTGGTATTTTAAAAGATTTTTATTTTTAAAGTGAATCACACAACTTCCTGTTTAGAAACATTGAGCATATGAAATCAAAATTTGTTTCTCTGGTAATTTTAAAACATATTTTATAAATCACAGTTAATAAAATTAGAGATGGAATATTATTCAGATTCCTGAGTTAGAAATTACACTCTGTTCTCTCAGCAATTAATGGTCTTGTAAACATTGTACTAATTACCATCCATTTGTGTTTATCAGGATGAAATTCTGTGCAATTTTTGGAGGTGTTACCTTCAGAAGAGCAAACAGGCATATTGCAAGAGACCAGATGGGGAAACTGTCAAAGCATTATCAGTAAGTGAAAGCTCAAATCCCATGAGATGTTTGGTATCTTTTTAAAACCAACGACAGAAATCTTCTTTGTTTAGGCTGCCTGTCTTACTGGTAATAATGTCACTTCAGTATGAAGGAAGTCACATAAACAGGCTTGCACATGTCCATTTTATTGGGTTTTGGGGTTTTTTACCTATTTCAAGAGATGAATATTTCTGTGAGTATTTCAAACTGCTTATTTGAAAATATTGCTTTGTCTTGTCATAGCTAATCAGTAAATACAAATCACAGTGCAAAATAATGTTCAGCTACCATCCTCTTCCTGCCTGCTCTCTTGAAGTTACTCATTTGATCAAGCTTTGATTCTGTGTATTGCCAACTTTCTGGTCATTGTAGCAGATTAAAATGAAATCAATAAACGTTTTTTAATCTTGAGAAATCTGTTAAAAATACTACTTCTTTCTTTCTTTTTTTTTTTTTTTCCCCACTTATTGGTGATTCATAGAGTAAAAATGTGAACAGTTTCGGTTTTACCTTTTACTGTAAATTTTGCATCTGTCATGCTTTATGTTGTTTGTTAAGATTGAAACAGTAACTAAGAGTAGCTAATACAAGCATTATTTACAAAACCCAGGTATGTGAGAGCAGTACTGATGTGGACAGTGATCCAGAGAGACCCAGCCTTCTGCACTTGCTGTCTCTCTCCGAAAGTGAGGGGGATCTGCAGACTGACTGCAGCTTTGCCTCATCAGTGAGCAAGGTCTCAGGTAGGAGCAGTGAATTGAACTATCTGAAAACAAGTTTTTCTGTAGCTTTTAAATATAAATAAAAGTAAAGTGTATTTGTGTACAGTGAATTGGAGGAACTGGTTGGAAGGTATAAACTTTTCAGTCTTGTTTGACACTGTACTACTTCATATTCTACCAAAAATAGAAGACTTCCTCCCCCAACCCCCACCCAAGGAGATGAAGGTTGAACAGGACCTGGAAATACAATGGGAAAAGCAGGAGGAAGTTCTGTTTTATAGCAAGTTTGCTCCGTGCCTCCTGTTTAGAGTGGGAAAAAATTGCTGTTATATCTGCAAAGCTAGATGTTCACAAACACAGCAGCTTTGAAGAATAAGCACTTATTTAACCAATAGCAGAGCTGGCTGTCATGACTTTGATGTTAAAAAACATGAGTTTGTTCTTTAGGAGGGTGTATTTTTTTTCTATCCCATAGAAATATTTAGCTTTTAAATTTTTTTCTTTACACTATTTTGGTACTTCTGTATCTTTGGTCTTCACAGTCTTTTTACTGCTTTCCCAATGACCCCTTCTATGAAAAATCGTATTTTAGCATTCTGTCAGTTTCTCTTTTCTGCTCACAACAGCAGCTGGAAAATATTTACAGAATGCTGAAGTTTTTAATTTAATGTAGTAGAAAATTGGAGTGTTAGGTTCTGCTGGTCAAGTGTAATGCCAGACAATGCTGCAGTGCCTGATACCGGAAATGCATTTCAAGGCACATTTGAAAGCTTTTGCTTGTGTTTTAAACTTATGATGGTTTTCTTTCTTGCTTTATTCTTTGCTTGATTTTTCCTTCTGTATCTGTCTCAGCATTTCTTCCTCCCTTGTTATGTACTATCCTCCTTATGTCATGTTTCTGTTGTTCTGTGATACTGTCTGTCTACCCTCAGAAGAATGCAATCTTATTTTTTCAAGCTTTTCTCTTTATTTTATAAAGTTCAGAAGTGGTAATAGAATGAGAAATTTGATCAGCAGTAATTAGAAAAATAAATGCATGTTTAAGACTCCAGACAAAATTAGGGAGGGGGGGAAAGGTATAAAAATGGTGATGCAAATTTTTGTGAATATTATGCTAGAGGCTTTCATCCTTATATATTAAAATGACAACATTTTCAGGTAAAGAGTCACTGTATGTTCGTGCATGTAAGAATCTTGGGTGTTACACAAATGTAATAGGAAAAGGAAATAATTGAGTGAAGTATTTCTAGTGAAAGTATTCCCTTGAATTTTCTTCTCCTTTTTGATGTCTAGAGGAACTCTTTCTTCCTCAGTACTTGTGTTTTTGATAGGTCTGTTTCTTAGAGTTTTAGAACAGCTAGGTAGTCCTAAGTAGGCCATAATTTATTGTCTTGGTTGGCTGTTTCAGAGATTGAGTTCAGCCTCCAGTAGTCATCAATTTCACTAAAACCACTTGAAATTAAGTTAAAGAGTTCAGTGNCTCGGCAGGCAGGGTGTGCGGGGCTACCGTGCAGCAAAGGCTCAAAGGAACGGCAGGAGCAGAGCGGTTGCAGCCCGGCTCCCAGCGGGGCAGGGAAAGGCGGCCTTGGGAATCCCGGGGTTTCTCCCTGAGGCACGGTAGAAGGAAGGCAGCCGAAAAAGCAGAAACCTGCAGTGCTGACACGATGGCAGTCTCTCCCTCTCCGTCCGAACGCCGAACGCCGAGAGCAACTAACTCACAAGCCCAGGTGAAAAAGAGTGGCCAGGTCTTTTGTCTCCTAAACACCCAGCAATTTGTTGTCCCGGCAACATATATGGGGAAAATTCCTCAAGAAACAAAGGAAAACAGAAGGGGAACTTCTAAAACCCCAACAGATACTAAAAGCAAATTTTGGTGAAATCAGACAAGTAGAAATAGTTTTGTCTATTGAAATTTAACACGTAATAGTGTCTTCTAGTATCTTCTCATCTATTGTAAACTCTTGTGAAGATTCATAAATTTTTCCTTCTGTGTTGTTTTTGCTGAGCTGTTATTGCTACAGACTATAAACCTCAACACCCTTCTTTCCCTAAGAGGCTTGTCCAGACGGCAAATGTTTTTTTTGTTATTTTTGTGTAGGGTTAATAGCAAATTCCACTGAGTATAGTACTGAGATATTGCTAGAGAAGCCTATAAAACTCTTAAATTATTAGCTGCGTGTAACTCTGTGTTGTCATGCCTTGCATAAGCTGGGAAGAAATAAAAGGAAATTGTGTGCCATCATTAAGGCCACATATATAATGAGGATTATTTTAAATTGAGTTGAATGTGAAATTAACAACGAAGCTCCAGTCACGAAGCTGCCTTTAAGCACAAGTATCCATGTGAAAGGTGAAGCAGTTGACTCTGGAAATTAAACCGATGTTCCTGCCTGTGTTCCCTGACGCACCTGTGCGTGATGGGATGCCCTGCTCTGCACAGCAGTTCGGGCCGGCGCGGTGGGGCCGTGCCGGGGCCGTGCCCGCAGCGCCGGCTCCGGGGCCGGTAGGTGGCATCGCAGGCCGGCCCTGGAGGCGCTGTGTGCGCTGCCCCATCCTGCGGGCACTGTGCTGGACCTGCCCCGCTGACCCTGCCACCTCGCAGCTGTGGCTGTCGCCTGCCCGCGGAGCCGCCGGGCTCTCGGAAGGTTCAGACTGTTTCCAGCCGGCTGTTTGCCGTGGCCCTGCAGCTCCCAGCTGGGGAGCTGTGGATCCAGCTCTCACCGTTCCTGTCTGAACAGCTGAACAGTTGGTGGGGAAATGCAGTGAGAGAAATCTCTGCAGAGATAACATTCTGACAGTGCTGATATTCGGTGCTGGTGTGCTTTAAATGCGTTTTCCTTCATCCTTGCTGGGTCATGATGTAGGGAAGAGAGGCTTACAGGCTTTTTATTTTCTTTTTTTGGTTCTCTTTCCTGAACGTCGAGGTTTCACTGCTGAAAAGGTTCCAAACCCATAAATCCCTGTACTGAATTAATCTTCTCTTTGTTTTTAGTGATTCATCTCAGTAAGGAAGTAGGGAGATTTTGATGTTTATTTATTTGGGTTTTTGTTCCACCATTTTTACCATTTCCTACATTCTTGTTTTAAAGTTGTTTCTTTGACACTGAATTTATATACGTTTTTTAAAAGAATACCTGTGTTTCCACAGTTAGAGATTATAGGACTGATGGAATTAGGGCAGACTTTTAACATTAGCAAAATTTCTGCAAAGTAAATGACTTTTTCATTAAAGTCCTGCTTGTGTTGAAGTTTAAAACCGTGTTTTAATCCCCAGCTCTGAGTTATTGGTTTAAGTATGTCAGATTTTCCCTTGTTTCCTCACAGTTCCCTTATCGCTCAAATGGAAAACAGTATTTCCAGCTCATAAGTACTGTCAGTTATATGTATAGCAGTTAATGTCCTAGTCAAGTGGAATAGCACTTTATGAAACAGGTTCTCCTCTCATATTGTGGTAGATGAATAAATTAGGGTTAAACTGTTTCGTAGAAAAGTACACAAACAAGAAAAAAACTCAAAGTAATTATTTTAGAATGTTACTAGGTGCTGAAAAAAGCTCCTTGTATGTTCCTGTATCTTGTTTTTTGTATGCCGTGGTTCATGTGTCTATTATATAAATTGCTGTTTTCTTTTCTGTTTTTGACATAAACCCAAGAAAGCACCTCTGTGTACTCTGGATCAGTAGATGGCAGCTTGTATTTAATGAAGAACCAAAAGGAGAAACTGACGATGACGATGCCAATGACCCTTTCATTTTGTTACATGGCATTACTCTGGTTGAGAGAACCAATTACATTGTCTGAGCTCTTAAGGTATGAATGGTCTCTAGTGAAGAATTGTTGCTTTTATAAATAATTTTTAAAAATTAGATCTGTATTATTGTTCTCTCACTAATTTGCTCAGTTAATAGTGAGAAGTTATCTTTATTTAGTTGTTTTATCTTTCCTTTGTCATGACCATTTGTCCAGCTGCTGTTGGAGGGCGTTCTCTGTTGATTGCAATGAATTTCAGAGACCTGTAAGGAAGAAGGTTTTGAAGTTAGAGAAGGTTTTTATTCTTCTCCTTCAAAATTTCTTAAGATTTGCTGGAGGTGTGTATGGCCACACTTCCGTGATATTTGCTGTTGTCAGCATGTCGGAATTAAATGAGTAAGCATTCCCCAGGACTTACATGAGTGTCATCATACAAACAATAGCAGCAGTATACGGTGATCTGAAAAGTAGCAAAGTAACTTCATGCAATGGAGTTGGGCACAGAAATTAATATAGGAAGTTCATTTGGTCTTCATATCTGTGTATCTATAATTATCAGAGTTCAGAATAATACCTTTTAATATAGTAGAAATAAATTGTTCTAATAATAGGGTTTGATGCTAAATGGAGACTGTCAGGCTACTGCTGACAATGCAGTTCCCTTCTCTCTTCTACAACAAGGCCATGAACGCTTTCCTTATTTACTTCAGGAATGAAAAATAATTCGTCAACTATTCTTGGTGGCAATAAATATTTTAAATCAGGCCCAAATATGTTCAGGAATTCCTAGATTTTCCTTGGAAGACCTTTTGTATTCGGTTTTTTTTTTTTTAACAACTGTTGAAATATTGGGTATTTCTAAACAGATGGTGAAAAAACAGTCCTTGGCCAAAATTTAAGGAGCAGAAATACTCATATAAATACGTTGGCAAATTGAATTGAAAACTCAGACAAAATAAAGGAAAAACTGATGAAAAATACAGTGCTTTCATTTTTATTTTTCAACTATATACCCTGTGAGTTAAAAGGCAAGGCAGTGGGTACATTGTCCCCCACCTGTGGTGCTTGTAGCTGATGGAACTGCTGAAAGAGTGATGAATGCAAGGGGTTTTCCCCCAGAGCCCGATGTTCCATCGTGGCTGTTCTCCCCGGCGTGCCAGCTTCCACCTGCACTTTTCTAGCTTTGTACAAGCTTTCCAAGATGAGTGGCTATTCAAGGATGCTTTTTGTCAAGTACATTCAGAAAGGGCAGGTTTGTAATGTGTGGAAGTAGAGTAGTTATGACTAGATAATCAATTTCTATGCAAAACAATTTAACCCTTTGATTTTACTTTAGGGGTCGCTGTTGCTTTCATTGATCAGAATTGCACAAACCGTTGCATATTTCCATAACTGGATATGCTATTGCATAAAAGATGCTTGTAAAATTTTCAGTAGAATGCCACAGTATTCAGAATTCAAACTAGCACTCTGCAATACAGAAGTATTTATTGGGTAGATTAAGAAATAGAACTCAAGACTAGTGCTCAATAACAAGATTTTTACTGGCTGTGGTCTTCCTTAGGAAATTCTGTACAAGTGAGAACTACTCTGTATTTTTGTGAATGATTAGCAAATAAATAATGTAAAACCTGTCTGATAATGTTTGTATATGGCAAAAATCCAAGTAGTAAATTACAATTTCTGGGACAGAGCAACTGGTTCACACTGCAGAATTATTAGTTACCCCATCCTGTTTGGAGAGAAGAATTATTAGTTAAATATATATTCTTTGGTTATTTTATTTTGGAAACTGTCTCTGGAAGCACTGTTGGCTCATACCAGGCAAAGACATCCTCACATGTTCTTGTCTTAGTACAATGGTGTGGTTGGAAGAAAACCCAACCAAACAACAACTGTTGAAGTCAGCTGTCAAGAGGAAAGATAGATTGCTTTGTTTGCATATGAATGGTAAATTATTGTATTTGGCACTTTAAAAATTGGAGACTGCAGAAAAGATCCTGGAAAATGATTTGGAACCTGGAGACTATCCTTTGGACTAACATCCTTAAGAGATGAGCAAACATGAAAGCAGAAAAAAGACTGGAAAAAGATGTAAAAAATCAAGTAGCAAATACAGCACAGAAAGGTATAATCTGAAACTAATAATGGGAAATTTAAATAAGATGATTTGATTGAGAAGATACAATTTAATTGCATACAATTTATGTGTGTAAGACTGTGTAAATCATAATAGTTCAGTAACTTTAAGTACAGTGAACATGTGAACTGGATTAGGTACAGAAAGTGAAGTTTAAAAGAATGTTATTTGTATTGCAAAGTTTTACCATGATACGATAGTTATATAAGACTGTAATTACGTTATCATGCTTCCCTCCCTACCCTTAAGGTCTTTGCCTTTCAACAAGTTTGATGAAGAAGGAGAAAGAATTTTAAATTGCATGAACTACCATAAAATACTTGTTTTCTAACTTCTGAATATTTAAGTTTAAGAAATCAGACGATGTTCACATTTTTGCATGCATTAAGATACACAGATCAAAATAACGACAGACTGAAGATGAAAACTATGCAGAGAAAGCATTAAGTATTCAGCATTACCTTTTAAGTCTTTGTAGGCAAATCGTTTTATTTAAACCAGCTGAATTAGAGTTCTGTTTAAAGTTCTGCCTTGTTTTTTCCTCAGTTGGGTTTTCTCTGTACCCTGAAGTCAGCTGACTACCACTCCTCCCTTGTGATACATGCTTAGGCACTATAGTCGGGCAATCTGCCAGCTTTTAAAGGATTTACAACACCAAAAATATACTCCTCCTTGCTACTTGACACACTTAGCAGAAAAACACTACAATTACCTCCTCTGACAGGAACATTTTGGTTTAAAAATAACACTTTTAACAGCGTTCTGCTCAAGTCTGTGCAACACATTAAATCCTTTGTCATTGTGAATAGTCTTACAATATTCCATATGATGTATATTATTCATCTACATAATAAAATAGTTGAGTTTTGGAAAAAGTTTCAAGATGCTAGGCTTTTGAGATTCTGAGAAATAATGCCTTTCAAATGAGGTTATACCTGGTTGTGTTGGCAAGACTAAACTTATAATCAGTTTGTGCCATTACTGTGGCTTTAACAGGTTCATCACATCCTTGTAGCGTGCTGAGGACCTAGGATTTTTTTCATACTTGGGCCTTACTAATGAATGCTGCTGCTGTAATTAAAAGAATGTGGACTGTGTACTGTATCTGCCAGTCAAGTTTTCAAGCACGTCCCTGATAGAACATAGTCTTACAGGTGTTTTGACCATCTGTCTGTTAAATGAAAGGTTTGGAGGAACAGCAGGCAGAAGAAACTGTTCTGAAGTGCTATTCCAAATCTGGACTTTTGAATTAACTGTTAAAACTTGAACCATCAGCACAATTGTATTCATAAGAGGGTATTTGTGCTGTGTTTTTAAGAGTGTAAAAGCAACTTTTAACCTGAGAGAAAAGAGCGTTGTTTTTTTCTGAAGACAATAATTTCAAGCTAGAAAAGATACTATTTTTTAAACAGTTGTAGTGCTTTGACTTGGTACAACCAAGTTAGTGAAAACTTCTCTTTTAAAAAAAAAGATGTTTTGGTGGACACTTCTTTGTCTCTTGGACATCATCTCTAAGGATGTGGTTCCAGCATCTGTTTAAGCTTCTCCAAGTTTTTGTTGCTGTGGTCTTGCATAAACATTCCTGTTCTTTTCTCTCGCCATGGCTACTAGCATTCATCCAGTTTATGGTTTATTAGTTGAAAGAAGTAGATCTATAGAAGATTAATTTTGTAAAAGAAAGTTTCACTGGACATTTTAGTGCAGGTTAATGTGCTTCCCTTTCTGCCTTGTGCTGGCAGTAATGTTCCTGCAGTCATTTGAGTCTGGAGGTCTGTCTGGTTGGAGTGAAAGCCTGGAAGAGACTAGTTCCCAGTCTGATCCTCTGAGAAGTCACCCAAGTGCTTTTGTCAGCAGGGAGGAGTGTGCGACAGGGGACTGAAGCAGGAGGGTGGGATTTCCCATTTCTGAGGCAGCAAGCTGTGAGGGTGGTTTGGCTGCATCACCACTACACCACACCCGAAACAAGGTCTTGATTGTCTGTCCTCTTCCAACTCTGCTGTGCTGGCTCAGGGGTTTGCTGCTCTAAGTGTCTTGGTTCCAGGCCTTCAGATCTGACAGCTAATGGTGTGGTTGTGCCTTAACGTGTGTCAGCCAAAGCTTATCATCAGCTGAGCCAGTAATGCCATCAGTGTTGCTGAAAGGGGAAAGTCCTGCTTCCCTTTTTTTCTCTTCTCCTGCCTGTGTTATGCACCCCCTTCCTTCTGCCAACTCTTTTACTTGTAGAGCCATCTCTGAGCCTCCTCACAGTTTGTTATATGATGAAAGAAACTCTTGCTGGCAATAGGGTAACAGGTGGTTTTCTGCTGCTCTTGTGAGTTACATTTGGGGAAGAGATGAGCAACAGCAGCTCATGGCTGGATCACAAGGTCCTGCTAGTTATGTTGAGCTTGGCTCAATCAACTTTGTGAAACCACACCTCAAGCTTATGTTCCTCAGTTCAGTGGATGACTAAAATGTGCTAAGGAACTGATGTGCCAGCTGCTCAGCAGGTCAGGTGGGGTGGCGAGGACCAGGGGCTGGGGTTGGAGAACAACCTCACGGGAGCCCAGTGCACATCTCCACTCAGGGTGGGGAAATGCTGTTTCTGCTGATTGAGGAAAGCTACTGAAATTTCATTAGGAAAATGGTCTTTACACAATTTGATTACAAAGGACTGTGCACCGCCTGTTACTTCTTCATTTAAGAGACTAATAAACAGAGCTTTGGAACAAAAGCTATTGGGCAATATGATTTTTCATATTTCTGTTATTTTTCAGAAATCATTAGAAATTATTCTGAGACAGAGCTTTGAACATGAAATGCACTTTTTATTTTAATCCTGAGTTTAACTCACTCTTTTTCAATTAAACTGAAAATTCAGGTAAGACTGCTTAAAAAAAAGTAGACTATAACTGTAAACTCTGCAGTAACTAGCTTTTAAATAGAATTTTAGTCAACTTCAGTAATACACACTACATAACATGGAACAAATAGTGATGAGGGCATGGAACTGGGAGATAGCAGGTGAGCTTGTGAATTGCTGTAGGCTCAGAAGGGACATGAAATGTTTGTAGACCAAGACAATCTCTGTAGCAAGATCAGAGAGGTCCTGTGCTGATAACACTATCAGCAGGGGAGAAAATTGTTTTCAGTCCTAGTATTATTTAATGAACAGAGTCTTCTCTGTTTGTAATGTTAACTTACTCAGGTTTAATGCACTCTTTTAACAAGATTGGTTTGGAGGAGAGGAGACAGGAAGGCATTTCTGTCTTAGGTCTACGGGAGACTACCAGGGTGCCTTAGTGTGGAATGAGTATGTTGCCTTGTGAGGGTCTGTGCTTGTTCAGTGCTTGCTTGTCCTGTTATGGGTGTCTGTTAAGATGCTGGATAAGAGCAGGGGTTTGGTGTGGTGGTGACTTTTTATTGGTATCTATTAAGTCTCATCTTTTATATATATGTGTATGTATGTGTTTGTGTATATATATATTCAAGAAAAATAACAAATAATACTGCCAACCACTTACCAAAACCGATTTTTATCAACAAAGATGCATTATTTGTGTGTAAATAAAAATTAAACTATTTTTATTTATTAGTATACAAAACAATTTCTGTTCATACCTCAGTAATACTTTTTGAAAAATATCATCATAGAAATGTAATCAATGTGTTTTCAGTTTTGTGTATCTGCTCATCATTCTGTGATTTTCTTCCCTATCACATTACCTGATTCAAACTCCTCCAGCAGAAAATATGTGTTTTAAAAGTAAAATTTACTTTAAGCTTTAGAATTTGGAAACAACAAAAGAAAATTCCATGCCATTCAAAGGAGGCTTAAAGCAGTTCCAGAAATGCAGTAATTGAAGAATGTGCAGATCAAACTCCATGTAAACTTGTTGATTGTATGCTCACTGCCATAACGTTATCATGTGTCAGTCACATCTGAGCTTGAATTTAAAAGCTTGTTAAATGATTGAACTGGTTTTTGTTCTGTGGAGCATTTCAGGGTGTGTAACTTCAGGCTGAATTGCTTAGGCAGCATAGTACTGATGTTATTTCAAATCAGAAGTTGATTTGTACATTAATTTTATAATAAACATATGAATTTGTCATCCTATATATTATTTTGATTTGGTCTTCATTTTTTTAATGCAGGTTTGTTGTTGAAGGACACATTCCATATTTGAATGTTTTTCAGCATTTTCCGGAGAAGATGAAGTTATGTGGACTAGATCTTAGAATCTTTTGTGTAGAGGTAATTATTTTCTTAAACAAAAAGTTAAAAAAAACTCCACCCTAGTTATTTAGTGGTATTTTAATTATTTTGGTCTCTGTACTAATGAATTGATTCAATCTATTGTTATGTAGTAGGGTTCAAGCTGCACAGTATTGGAGCCTGCTAGAAACTAGTGCACTCTGTGACTTGGAGTGCTTTAATCTTTAACCAGTCTTATTAAGCTGATTACCTAAGTTAGAATGAAATCAATGAGTATTGTGGAGAAAAGGGCATTCAGAACTGCTCTTGAAACACTCAGAAATAGGATTTGGCTTCAAGTCTAAGGGCAATTTATTATCCCTTTTGGTGCTTATTTGAAATATCTCTTGAATTTGTTTGTAATTCCATATTCTTTTCATAAAATATGATTTAGATGTTATCTCTTATTCTGTTTCTTGCTGGACTGGTTGAAATATATCAAACTTAAAATCTACATAAGGGACTTCAGCTCTTCTAGGAACTGAATAGTAATGGACAGTCTTGATTGAAATTTAGATTTCCCTTATTTAATATTCTTACGTATTGTGGTAACAATTGCCCAATGACGTTTCTGTTGCAGATATAAATTTATTATGGATTTTTGAAGTGTGCAAATAAAATCTTAGCTTTAAGAGCAGAAAACAGCAATTCTGCCAAGCCCTCACTGATGATGTTGGAAATAACATTACCATTCTTCAATACACAGCTTATATTCAGCAGGTCGTGAGTTGTTCAGGAGCTGTGCCTTCAAAAGTTTTAGCATTTATGTTATTTTTGGTTTTATATTACTGCTTTCCTGTCTGGATAAATGAGAATTATGACCTCAACTTCTAAAAATCAGGAGATAAATTTGACATAAAACCTCTTGATTTCTTTGTCTTAGATATTTCCTTGACAGAAAAGATATGTTAGATTGAAATATGAGTATAAACTTGGTTTTAAGTCTTTGTCCTTCTTTGCCTCTGTCTCCTGGATGAGTTTTTGTTTTATGAATTGCAACTGTAAAGCTTGTACTATACCTCAAAGTGGGAGAACTGGTTTGTGGAGAGGAGATGACAGTTGCCTTTGGAGGATCCTACTGTTTCCTTTTGGGATAGAGCTGCACCCCTCACTTCCAAAGGATAAGTAGATAGGCACACTAATCAAGTAATCTTTTAACTGTGTCTTCATTGAGATATATGGGTACAGTTCTGTAAGCTTACTGTACCATTTGTTTTCCAGCCACTCCAGTATTATTGTGGTTTCCTCTTTTCAGAAATATCTGCTCCTTACTTTACCTTAAATGTTACTTTAGTAAGGCATCCTTAGGTTTATTTACTACATCGTGAGGCTGATAATTGCAAAATCCTTACTATGTCTTTCCTACATCTCGTGTTTCTCGCTGCAGCACTGAGATTACTAATGTCTTACTGTGTCTAGTTTTGACATCTGAGTTTTGAGAAATTCAAGAGATGAGGTTGTTGTCCCAGAGCAGGAAATGAGATTGTATAATTCTACATTCTGAAAATATAGCCTACATTCTTTTCTGCTTTGTGCTCTGTATAGAATATTTTGTAGACAATTATCTTAAAACCTTTGTGATATTATGCCTGTTACGACCAGGGTGTAAGTTGCTCTAATGCCATTATTTGTTGTGCTTCAAGTCTGGTGAATATAAGCTGCAGACATGTTCCAGAATATTTATTGATAACTGACAGGACTATTCCATATGTCTCCTTTTTTATTTTGAACAGATTTTTAGTGCATTTAGTTGTGTCCTATGCATCCCAAATTTGAATCAAGACATAATTATGTTATAGTAACTTGAAGGATTTGAAATCATACTAAATATCATTTTATCAGTTAAGTGCAGATGAAGCTTAACTTGGTGAGGCTCATCTTGTATATAAATATTCTCAGTGGCTTAAAGACTTTTTTTAGTAACAATTTCCCACATACCCAAAATATGCTGAATTTGTACAAGGTTGAAGTTATTACAGGTGTTAGAAAAGTAAATGCAACATTATTAGAAGGTGAGTCACATTTACTTTCTGTAGTGGCATGTGTATGTACACATGCACATGCACAAAGGGTTTTTTATGACTTGTCATTTGGCAGTGCTATTCCATATGCAAGGTATGTGTAGTTTAAGGCTTCCCAGCTGTGATGAACTTCTGTGCTGTGTAATTTAGGAATGGAGTCTGTATCACTGACAATTTTTCCCTGTGTTGCATACTACTTAGCAATTAGAGGTGATTGCAGTATCTGCCATGCAAGGAGAGGCTGAGAGAGCTGGGGGTTTTATCACTGAGAAGGGAAGGCTGGGGAGGATTTCAGTAATGTGTATAAATATCTTGTCAGGGAGGAGTGACGATGGATCCGGGCTTTCTTCTTGGTGATGTACAGTGGAAGAACAGGGGACAACTGAAATACAGGAAATTCCATTTAAATATAAAACTTTTTCCCTGTGTCAGGGTGATTGAGTGCTGGAACAGGCGACCCTGGACCACAATGGAGTCCATATCTTCAGAGGTACACAAAACCTGATGGGACACAGTCCTGAGCAGCTTGCTGTAGTTGATCCTGCTTTCAGCAGAGGTGTTGGAGTGTATGTGTAATCTCCAGAGGTCCCTTCCAACCTCAAGTATGCCTTGTATTCTATTTCACTTTTTCAGTATAGGTGGCAGATAGACCCTTCATATTTTGGTAATGGAACAGCTGACAAGAAGGGCATAATCCTTCATTCTGCTCAAACTGAGTTTTATTTAAAATACCTGCCACAAAGGTGGTTGTATCTGAACACTTCTGTCCAGAGGTCTGGGAACTCTGGGCATGACTGTCTCATAAATAAAGGGAAAAGGAGCCTCCAGCTCTCTGTATCATCTTTATCATGATGTATAACTTTTAGACAGGTGTCAGGGCCTAGCTGAAGATCAGTACTACTCAGAAGTGTTTTATGAAGGATAAAAGTACTTTATAAAAGATCTCTGTGAAAAGTGAGTTGTTTATCTTCCATATGTATTTATCTTTCCATTGCTCCAAGTCAGTTTTCTAAGCTTTTACTTGATCAGTCATCTTATTTATCCTTTCCTCTATTAAGATCTTGTGTATGTTAGAAGTTAGCCTTTAGAAAATAGGTTTTACCTAAATGTACAATTAGAGCGTTAACAGAGCAAACAGCAGCAGCAGGAAGATGCTCCTGTTTTATTCAGAAGTTCTAACTTCCCAGTACAAGGGAGGAAAAGCAAAATTTCCTTTTTCTAAAACAAGTATTCTTATTGCATTTGATTAAAATCTTTTTGTGTGTATGAAGAAAGAATAAGATATTTAAGTTTTTTGTTTTGTTCTGTGCAGGAGGTCAAGGGTTTTTTTTCTTGTTGTTTGCAAATTGTGTGACTGCAGTAAGTCTCTGCTCATCCTAAGGCTTGTGCCAGTAGCCAAAATGTCTTTCTTTGATAAGTACAGTCATCTTTTCTCTTTTAGGTGGAAGTCACCTTTGTTCCCTTTTTAATGCACATAGGATATCTAGGATTTTAGGATATCTATTTCTTTTAAAGCCCATTGGTGTAGGGCTTAAAATGTATTTGTAAACTAGTAGTAGTATATATAAAGTTTAGTGGATAATTTGCTTTCAGCTTGTATTATTTTATTGGTATTATCTGTCCTCCACCTGCACACAAATTCCCTTTTTCATTTCTGTGTGATGTAGGGATACATCTTTAAGATACGCATCCTCTATTTGCTTTTAGGGATTTATCTTTATCCTTGTACAAAATTGATTAAAGCATCCCTTTTGTCTTGAACTATCAACAATTTGTCTTTGCCATAGGTCTGTCTTTCCGTGCATTCTTGACTTGGGACTGTATACCAAATTATTTTTTAAGTGTTATTTTTTTTGTACTTAAAAGTTGGTTGTGCTTTTTTTTTGCTGTCTCAAATTTACCTTTAGCTTTCACTACTTTTTGTAAAACACACTTTTTTTTTTGTGTATTTCACCTTTAATGCATTGTAAGTGGATTTTTTTTTTCATGTCCAAAAGTAATTTTTGGTTTTGATTCTCACATTCTTCATACACATACAAATTTAAATATATGTGTGTATATATATATAGGTAAGCAGGTCACTCCCATGGATGTTGGGCAACATGATTTACTAAAGTATTGAAGATAACAGCCACGTCACTTTGGGGTATGTGCTGTGTGCAACAGGATAGGTGTAGTCTCATAAGCATCTTTCAGATCCTGTTGTGCTAAAGAGCTTTGGAAATTGTGATCTCTCGATGCACAAGTATCTGGACTTGGCTAGGAGCACAATGTGTGACTTCAGAGAAGTTCCCTTCTCTCAACCTCTTCTCCAAATTTAAAATAAAACTTTAGGAAGAAATGAGTTAAGAATCTTTTTTTTTTCCCCAGGGATTGGGGGCGGGCCTGGAGAAAGTTGAGCTTGGTGGGTTAGTTGAATTCTATTCAGACCTGTCTACCAACTTGCCCCTGAAGACAAAAGGAATGGGTATTTACTGAATTATCCTTACTACTACTTCTTCTGCCCTGGGGTGTGGTCATGGAATGGCTTCTCTATAACCCTTTCTCCATTCCCCATCCCCCTTCCCCTTCCCTTACTCTTAGGTGGAAGTAGCTGCACAATTCTAAATCCGCTTGTTTTACAAGGCCACCAAATGTTTTAGTGTTGACAGTGTTGTCGGTACACCCTGCTGCCTAGGAATCTGTATCTTAAAAGTACTTCCTTTTTTGTTTTGTAATTTAATTCCATCCTCTTTGTTTCTGTGGTGGGTTTTTTTTGTTTGGTTTTTATAATCCCGAGTATTGCGGCCTATAACAGGGAATGTACTTACTTCAACAGATTTGACCTTGCCAACTCACAATAAAATTACCATCTATGCTACTTTTTGATTGTCTCAGTAAACTTCTTTTGTTTGTTTCTTTTTACACATCCAATCTCCAACTTAGATTAACAGAAGCACTGTTTAGTTTGAATTCTGCTCTATATGTTCACCTACTTCCATCCCCAGATGGCTTGATTCTTAAATGACTCCTAGTGTTACTCCTCAGAATTTTCCATGATACAGAAATGCTTTCTAAACTTCCAGCTGAGAATGGTGTTAGCATTCTTCCATACCTTTGCCTGTGGAAAATTCTTGAATGCATCCTGGTAAAGTGGCAGAAATATACTCTGCTTGTCATAAATCACTGTTGTGGACAAGAGAGAGGAATCATGAAACTCAGAATCGCATGTCATGGTTTTCTCCCTTTTATGCCACATGACAGAAAAGCTTCTTGTTCTTATCTTCTTGCTGATACCTTGTTTCTTTCAGGTTTAATGGCTTATCATTCTACATTAAAATTCTGTTTCTTTCTATCTGTGTTGGATTAGGCCAGTAGCTCTGGGCAGCTCAGTTGTGTTCAGTTAAATAAGAACTTTTAGTTAGTGCTCCATTATGAACTGATGTTGGCTTTGATGGAAAGTTGAAGAGTTTGAAAACAAATGTTTGCTGCTCTATAATTCATCCTAGGCTTTCCATTCCCTAATGGTAATCTGTGATAGGTGTTAAAGTAGATGTTATAATGTATTTATAAAGTAGACTGGAAATCTTCAGCTCTTTTGAGAACGTGCCACTTGAGCGTGGAGCATTTTATTCTGTATGATGCTTTGGCTTTATTTTATTTGTGTTGGAGGAGTACATACCTTGCACTTACGCATTCACACACACACCTTCCCTAGCTTGGATTAGTAAATTTATTTCTCTTTTATTTAGGAGTGAAAGGTTTCCTTGAAAAATTGAGATGATCATTCTTCTCTATTCTGCCTGGAAACCTTCCAACTCTTTGGTTTCTTCTGTTACAGTATTCTGTAGTTTGTATTTTCTTTTTGTTCTTCTCTTCAATTTTTTTTAATGTTGCTTGGTTTTATTCTTGGCAGCACTTTTGTATCCATATTTCTCTGGCACTAATCCTTCTGTCACCCATGTTTCTGTGTCAGCTTCAATCAAATCTCACTTCTGCTGAGGATTTGAGAGATCTGATTTCTGAGATGAATTTGCCAGGCTGCTGCACTGCTGTCAAATCAAACTTGCTTCTGTTTTGCACCTTTGTTCTGCATGCTTTGTTTTCCTGCAGAGCAGCTCTTGAGTTTTGAGAAAATTATGAGATACATTCTTCCAGTGAGACTTGGTGGTAATTTTGGTTTGGTTCCCCTTTAGCTTTCCTGTCAAGAAGGAAAAAGGCTTTTCAGATCAGCTTCTTGTGGGAGCTGGAGCTTCAGTCCACTCTCTCCTCTCCTGACCTTACAAAGGTTGCTTGACTGACAGGATATTTTTAGCTTCTGTTTTTCCCATTGCCATAGTATTAATTTGTTCAGGATCTATGCCAAGCTAATCATTCTACAGTTCCTGAATCTCCCATTTTACATTTTTATAAAATGCTGCATATTAAAGTGGAGAGTCCTTTGATGTTTAGAATTTCTTAAGATTATTCAAAAAACAACATTTGTGTTTCAGAGAACTCTGCAGTTATTTCCTTGAAGCTTCTTGTGTGTAAATTATCTGGGCCTCTCCTTTGTAAAATACTCCATTTTATCAGATAGTGGTTTACTTTTTTGCAGACATAATTTTTCTCTTCCTTACATATGATTTCAGTGCAATGGATTCATATTCTTTTTCCATTTACAGCACAATCTTGCTTTTCATCCTATTTCATGACTTTCCTATTCAATTCCTGTGGCATTGAAATTCAAGATTTTGGGGTTACTTGGGTTTTTTTTAGTTTTCCTGCTGCTTACAGCTTAGCCACCTTTACATTGTGTTTCATTGCAGAATATCTATAGTTTCTTGTCTTTTTTCATCTAGGAGATTGTCTCTGAGCACTGTGCAGTCAAATGCCTCCCTGCTTCAAGAGGGGCATCTTTTTTTGGTGGTTTTTGCTTTATCCAATTATCCCAATTATTATAGAAAGAGGAATATGATGGACCTGTCTGGGAGTGTAGTGACCTACGAGGATTGTATTTGGAGAGGTCTACTTGGGAATGAGGTTTAAAGTTTGGACTTGTATCCTTGTGCAGTGCTACACAGTACAGGACTTGTCTTCCATATTCAAAATGACATGTAATGTTAATCATTTATGTTACAATATGGTTAAATGTTTCAGAGTTTTACTACTGCAGATGGGTTAAAGATATGGAACCTCAGATTTATATCGTTTTTCTCATTCTCTTTATTACAGGCAATATTACAATCAGAATATGGTTAATACTTGCACCATATAAACACTGTGCTTTGTGACCATCCAACAACTCAGTAGCTCAGTAAAACTGCTTTGAATTACATGGGGTTGTGCCACAAAAATGTATGTGAATCAGTTCAGCTTTGTTCAAGCACAGTAAAAGCCATTTTGTTTTGTAAATTTAGCTGAAAAGTTTAAGTAATTTAAGATGCCTCCTGATTTTGATTTCCTTGTGAATGTTGGGGGCAGAAGAACTGTCAGGTAGCCTGGAGGAAAACATAAAAATGGAGGGTTTCTCATGGATTAAGGAAAGACAATTGCTCAGTGCTTTGACAGTTACCTGCCGTATGCAGCCAAAACTAGTGGTGGTAGTCCTTAGCTTTTGAGCATAATGGCTTAATTTTAGGAGTAATTTGGCATTCAATCCCCAGTAATTTCTAATAATCTCCACCAGCTTGTTACAAAGTGTGAGGGGATTCATATAAAATATACTGCTAGGATTGGCTGATTGATTTATCTGTGTTCTGACCAGGAGTAGCATCAATATTATGGGTTTATTGAAAACTAATTCTTTGAATTTACGGTACCTAATACCATAAGGAAACTATCACTCCTGTATCTAAGTGTATTGCTTGGCTTATTCACATTGGAAACACTTGTTTGCATTTTGGTTTAGATACTTTGAGCTGCTTTTGTTTTGTTTCCTGCAGTCAGGAACATATCACAGATATTTTACTGTGTTTGAAATGTATAAACTTAGATAGGATCTTGCCTGGGAAGCTTTGAAAAGTAGCTACTCTCTTACTGAGAGTATTTTCATTAGGTCACCTAAGTGTAGATAACAAGGAAGGAATAGATAGAGAGTAGCAGAGGGACTGTTATTAGAGTATTGATGCTTCTCTCTCTTCTTGCCTACACTTAGCTCTTCTGGAGGTCCGTGCAAGCTTGCAAGGGTTGTGAGCTGTTTTCACTCATGCTGGTAATTCTTCCCACCTTGCACTGGTGACAAAGTCTAAGGACTTTTGCATTATTCTTTTCAATCCTGAAAGAATTCATACCTCCTCACATAATAAAACGGATCCCTGGTGAACTTCACCACAGGGAAGAGCGAGTTCTGTCCTTGAACCATGAAGTGCTTAGGGAAAAGCAGAGTGTCTATGGGGATGGTGTTACTTAGGAATGTCTGTAGAGTGTTCTGCTCATAGCTCAAGGCACAAGTTCATATGAAACTGTAATATTGACCGCTGAAGATCCTTGGAAATCTCATGATGACTGTTTTTAGCATTGCTAAAAATACAGGTATTTGTCTTGCTCTTCAGGCCAATGTCTCCCTTGGGTTTTCTGTTGTAATTCCTTGATCTGTACCCTAAATTGGATGCAATGTGGCTGAGTGCTTTCATACAGCAAATGATAGTTCATTCTCTGTGATTGTTTTATATCAAAGATGCTATTTATGGTACTGTAATTTCATCAACTTAAAAGCAGAAGGATTAGAATTTGCTTCATTACAGAGTGAGTATGTGAATAGAAGTTTATAAACTGGACTTTATTTCTTAAATGCTGGTGTGTCTTTAATTGTGGGTGTGGATTTAGTCTCCTAATTATAGTACTCTTCTAGGAGGGACAGGTGAAGTGAATCACTGTTCTAAGGCTTTATGTTTCTTGTCCCACTCTCTAAGGAGGAGTGAAATTCTCAGTATACTTTTGTATTCTGAATATTGCGTGAGGTCATTGTACTAAAATTGTTATTGTGGAAATTATTTATACTGTTCGGTGGCTGTTTTAGTGTTGTTGATTTGGTAGATGACAACCATGCTATGCTAATAATATATTAAATATTCTTCTAGTCTGAAGATGCTTTTTTAAATAAAATGGTCTGCTGACCATTTTTGATGAGTAAACCTTGTAGAAAAAAGTAAAATGCATATCATGGGTGCATGCAAAGATTTCTTACGCCTGCAGAAGGAATTTTTAAAGAAGAATGATAATTTAGAAAAAAAAATCCCAGTGTAAACAAAAGTATACCTGCAAGTTTCGTAGTTGTCGTCATTCTATTCAGCCTTGGTTTTTTTCAGTTTCCTTCTCTTTTATTTTTTTTAATAAAATTCTGAATTCTGTGTGAATAAGTCAAACGTTCCCCTTTTTGCGTCTACTGAGATATATAATTTTGGAGCTTCATAGTTTTGAGAATACAGGTGGAGAAATACTGCTTGAAATTTCTCAGACTTTCTTCTTGTCCAGCAGCTGACATGAATATCTTCATTCTATGTGGAAAAAATAGTATTAAGTAAAGAAAAATTGATTTGTAGTGTTCTCTGAAAGCTAGTGTTATCAATGCTGCTATGTTCGTGTACCGGCCTTAGTTTAAATATCTATGTGATTGTAATTATGCAGCTTTCTGTAATCCCTTTAGGATGCAGTTTTTGAACGTGCAGTTGTTTTAGCCCAGCTACATTAGAATTATTTTCTAGTAACTCCAGACATCTGATAAAAGAATGGAGATGAAAAAAACCTTTATGTTAATGTATAAATCTATCATATACCTGTATCTTAAATACTGTATGGAATTTTGATTGGGTGTTTTGCTTTTCTTACCCTTCCTTTGTCAAAGTTGCAGAAGAACTGAGAGGTACAGAGAGTCACAACAAGGATTATCAAATGGGGCAATTTTCCTACAAGAAATAATTAATATTACCTACTTATCTTTCAACCTAAAGAAGAGGTGACTAAGAGGAAGATGTGATGGTAGTTTGTAGAACATGTTCAGGAGGCAATTGTTGAATGTCTCCTCCAGTACAAGGAAGGTGTCAGCAAAGGTTGCCAGTTTGCAGGTTCAGAATCAAACAGCAGGAGATGTGGCTACATATGTTTTGTGGGGAACTGGTGAAACTCCTTGCCTTAGAGGATGCTCTGGATGTTAAAAGGGCCAGATGCTGACTGTACAAATGCCATGAAGGAGTAGGGATCGGGAAGAAAAGAATAGAGAGAACTCACTGCTGAGTCAGCCACAAATGGTGTGAAGCTGGACAGGTGTTTGGTAGTGTCATGGCTTGCTTGGTTCATAAATTCCTCTCTGCACATTTTGCGTGCTCACTTCTGGGTGCAAGGCTAAATAGGTTTTTTGGTTTGATGTGGTACAACCACTTTTTTTTTTTTTTTTTTTTTTATTCTGGGGTTTCAGTTAGGCTTTCAGTTTGTGGGTTTTGTATTCTGGGGAGACTTTTTTAAAGATCATAAAACTTCATTTTTCATTAACTAGTTATCTTAGAACAACTCTTTTAAAGTCATAGTTCAAGCCTTTAAGTTAGGTGAACTAAATATGGTCCAATAAAGTTTCAGATTTAGAGATCTCAGGATGTTGCTTATTCAACTTGAAAAATGTTGGGGAATGATTAAATGGTAAAAGTATACAAAATCATTGTATAAAAGGGGCGTGTCTAGCCTACACCAAAGAATTCTAAGCTATAAATATTACACATTTTTCTTAAGCAGAATCTTTGCTATTTGAAAAAAAGGTTTTTCATGCTTGTATTTTTCTAGTGACCTTTTGGTTTGTTTTGATGGAGGAACTATAAAGGAATTGCTTGTTTAAGAACTCACAATGTAAAATTCCTTACTGTTGAGTAGTAGTGATGATCCCAATGCCAGGAGGAAGCAGGAACACTTGCAAGAAGCCTGGCCTAGAAATGTGGCAAGAAGAGAAACATGAAAAGCCATGTAAGAGTAAATAAATTCTAGGTCATGGGGGAGCCATCCTGGGTTGACAGGGACCACAGCTTAAGGGGTTTTGTACTTTACCCTTAATATTTCTAAACAGTCTTCAGTTCCGTGCAGTCGTCTTTTGGCCCTAAAAGCAAGTGCAGGTTTTGGATTTGTGAACAGATTAAGTTAATACTTTCTTCTTTTCATTTCTTTGAATAGCGATTAAGGTTTTACTGTTGAGCATATGAAATTTAGGAATTACTGAAGAGAACATGCTTTTAGCTGAGACTCTGTAAGTGCACTAGGGTGTAGTCATTACAGTTTCATCTCACACTGTTTCTAAATCAAGATAGCATCTTAGCTCAGCATGCAGGCAGTAGTGAGCTGCTCTGTATCTTTTCCTCGTTTAATATGGAGTTTAGGCCTGCATTAGTACAAGCCACATGAAACCAACTCAGTTGCAGAATATTTGGTTCTTTCTCCTCCTTTGATGCGGGTCATTCCCCCTGGTCACGCAACGGCTGCCCCTGCTGGGCCGGGCTCTTGAGGGTGGTGTTGTGCTGCTCTATCCCAAGGTGGAAAACTGGGACAAAGACCTACCTGAGGGACTGGGGTGGGTTTGTGCCACAGTCATGAGGAAGATTTTCTAAATGCTGTAAAATGGTGCCTGTATTTAATTTTTTTTCCACAGTGGCTTTTCAAAAGGATTTTGTATCCCTTAAGAATCTGCTACTGTGTAAAGCCCATGTCTTCAAGTCATCACACAGCTCTTAGGAAACTGCTGACATATGGATTGTCTAACACTTTAGGTTTTGGTGGATTGCACATATATGTTTTAGTTTGAGTCTGATTCAAACAGAGTAATTCCTGACTAAATCTGTTAGTGAACTCATAAATGCAGGTCAAAATGTCTGCTGTTTTCTTTTGGAGAGTTTGGACTGGAATAATAACAGCTTTCTGCTTCCCTGAAAAGTGTATCCATCAGACTGGCTTTTAGTCACGTTCCTCTGTTTGCTGAAGTCTTCTCAAAATATTCCAGGTCTTATGTGTTAGAGCCTCTTTTCCTGACTAAAATTTGAATGACTTTGATTGCCATATGATTTTTTTATTTCTTTTTTTCAGTGGTAACTCTTTAAAGAATTCAAAGTAAGACGGAAGCCGGTCGTTCTTGTTTGTTTTTAAAAAATTCTTTAAGAGGGATAAAATTCTATCTATACAAATTCTGCTAATCAGCTGTGCTGCTTTTACTTTCCCAAACAAGCAGGGATTCCTGCTTTCGTCTGCTGGTGTTTTGAGATACCTTGTAATCTTAATTTTTTGGGGGGTGGGTGTCTATCTGTTGGTGGGTTTATTTTCTCTCTGCCTAACTCTGTATTTTTTGTGCATTTTAGCAGGTGCGTGCAGTACTTTTTCAGGATAGAAAGTAGTGCAGAATGAAAAGAAGCAAGGGTGAGGCTTTTATTTGAAAGAAAAAAAGCTGAGGAGGAAGTTCACTGCTGAAAGGGTTATTGTAATCAAGTTTATCATGAGAGCTTGCTGTTGTGTAACAGAAACTCTAGCTTGTCCATACCTGTCTTTAAGCATTACTTAATGAAGAAAGAAAACATACCTACCAAAATATTTATGAAATTCAATAAAATTTGTTCCCAAACTCTTAAATTTCAATACGTTATGACAGTTCAGCTCCTTATTGGAATGCTCTGTGTATTTTTAGAAAGACTACATTGTTTTAGAAAAGTGGTATTTGACAGACTTAGCTTATGAGCATGAGCAAGCTAATGCTCGAGCACGTGTCTCTCGTGGTTTAATAATATTGAAACTCATTTATTCAAACGCCACTTGAACCAGGAATCATGTAATGAAAAATATGTCTTCCTCTGAAAGTAGCCTATTAAAAAGTCTGTTAGGCAGCCAAAAATTTTATTTCCTAGTAAAGGATTACAGCTGTATTGGATGTTCAGTTGGCTTTTTTTCTCTTTGTGTGTGGGTTGCTCATGCCATCTTGAATTCTTCAGTAAAAATTGCATGTATCAGTTTAATGCAGTCTAATATCCTAGCACCTATTTTTTTTCTCTCAAAAATGCATAAACTTTGTTTATTGAGTCATTTTCTAAAACTAATCTTTTTACTATACAAAGACCCTTCTCGCTTCCTCTACAACGATCAGGAGTAATTCGGGATTTTAAGGTGTAGTAGCTGTTGCAGCTGAAGCAGTTATTAAAAGGAGAGAGGAAGAGAGAGCCTGCTGGTGTGACTTCTATGATTGTCAAATGGTATCCTGACTTCTTTTTTCTTGCCTTCTGCCCCTTTGTTACCAGACAGATAACGTGGGCAACCTGTCTGCCTGTCTTCCAGGTGGACAAATTGATTTCCTTTTACTTCTTCCTTGTCAGACTTGTAAAGGAGCAGCTTTACTTGTGTGCTTGGTCTCTTTGTCTTTTCTAATGGAAGAAGTTTCTCGAGGTGCATGTTTCTTTGCAGTTATCTAAATGGAGTTATAGCAGTTTCACCTGTCTTCTTCTTGTCATTTGGTTCCCTTTTAATAATTCCAAGCACACCCTCTCACTGTTACATCAGCATCTGTATGTGATTCGTGGATATCAGGCTTTGGAGAAATCTATCCGCTCATTTAGTCCATGTTAAAATGAGTGCGCTGAGTCAGATGCGAGGCTAATGGGGTCTGTTTGTTCTGTTTCTGATGGTGACCTAGAAAAGGAGGCAGGAGCAGGGTGCAGGGGTTCTCCCCCATACACTTTAACACTCACGAGCAAATCACAAGCCTGGGGTGTTTCTATACACCAGTGGTGACAGTGCTGACAATGTCATAGAATCACAAAATGGTTTGGGTTTGGGTAGGAAGGGACCTTTAAAGAGTCTCTTTAAATATTGCTTATGTCTTTTCTGTATACCTTACACTCTGGCAAAGAAGGCTTTCCTGAAAAGACTACACAGAATATAACCATGTAACAAAGTTGACTGCATTAGTTTTTTTTCCAGCTAGGTTAGACGGCAAAAAAAGTTTCAGTGTTTCCTATTTTTTAAGTTTGTATTCATCATAATACACAGTGTTAAAGTACATTTGTGTTTGCTGGCTATTACATTAGTTTGTGGCTGCTCCAGGTGTAATGGTGGTGGTGCCAGAGAGGTAGATAGAGGTCAGGCAAGGGGGAAAACCAGTGTTGTTTGAAAAAGAATCAGCAATATTTGTTGGTGTGTGTTTATATGGGAGGTAGCCAGATTAGTAGTACTGTAAGAATACACAAAAAACATGAAAAAAATGATTGGTGACCACATTAATGATCTTGTATGTAATGATTGGTCCACAAGGTCATTTAATTCAGTTTTAAATACTAATTTGGGGGTAAATTTCACAGTTAATACAGTTATTGTCTCTACCGTCAATTCTTTTATGCAACCTGCATGCACTGTGGCTGGTGTCATCCCACATCAGGCTCATGCTGCAGATGACCAGATATATCTGAACCAGTTGAGCAGCAGAAGCAAAGTAAGGTGAGCCAGGTGCCATTGAGAACTTGACTGCTCTGCTCATTGTTGGTACCTAATTTTACCTTACGTAAATGTAAAGCCAGCTTGGGTTCCTGGGAATGTGTGTTTCAATCCAGGCAGCTTTCAAGGATGTTTACACACATTAGGGCAGCTATTTGGTTTATTATTTTTACAATAAATATCTTTTATTTTGTGGGCATGCCCTTCTATACAGAAGATTTGAACCAAAATTCTGGATTGTTTTGCAAAAACCACTTCTTAAACCCTCATAACCTGTTGTTTTCCAAACCTACAATTTAAATGGCTTTCTTAATCCATTTCCTGATAAGTTTAGTACACTGTTTTTCAAACTCGGTCTAAGGTGAATTTGTCATCTTAAAAATGATGAAGTCTTGCTGAGTTTTGGATTATTGCCAGCATATCCAACTCTAGACGTTAAAAGATTCCCTGAGACTTACAAAAAGCTGATAATGAAAAAAGGAGTCAGACCTTACTAGGTTTCAGTATTAAATGGTCATTAAACGAATCCCTGGGGAAAAATGTCCATTGTGGAATATGAGCAGCACAGGGAAGATAGAACTTTAGAGGATGTGCAGGCATGGGGAAAAAAAGGGTCCCAGAATGGAAATGCACAGGTAGAAGGATGATGAGGAAGGGAATTGTGCTGTAAAAAAGTGCTGAACAGGAAAGGATGGAAGGGGAAAATATAAAATGAAGAATTTAGAATAACTGTATAATTACTTATTTTCAGAAATAATGGAACATTATCATTATAACATAAACCGAATTGTGAATATTGTGAATATGTAGGTAATGGGATATTGTCCTGATATGGGAGAAGGAAATGGCCTATGCAGTCATCCAAGAAGAGAGTCAGTCAGACCACATTTAAAACAAGAAACTATGGAGCCTGCAAATTGTTCTAGAAAGCCAGCCAGTGCATACTGTTTTCTGCTTGTTGATCAGCAGCATTCTGATATTGTCCAAACAAGTAGGAGAGGCTGCAATCTTGGCTTACTCAAAACAATTACCTGTTACTGTGATCTGATTATCATGGTAATAGTTTGGCTTCTCTGCTCCTAAAAACCAGTTTGTTGTTTTCTAATACAGGTGAAAAATGCCATGTAACTTTGAAAGATAAAGACAACTGATTTAAATAGTTTAATGAATATTTATCGTTACGAAAATCTTGTTATAGACACTTCTTTACCGACTCAACAGTGTGTATTTTGTTCTCCTGTGCTCAGGGGGCAGGGGAAAGTACTCTCAGGTAGTACTAATCTTCTATACTGCTTTCTGGAGAAGACCTGTAGTGACCTTATTTGTCACATGTGGGAATAAGATACAAAGGTTTTAAAGACAAAGCTTGAAGAAAGGTCTTGGCAACCTCTGTACCCCATCTGGACAAGTTACAGACTGTCAGCATTGTTGATCAGTCTTGAAGGAATCCCAGCTTGCAAAACACCTGAGAAGGCTAACAGGTGTCATAGCTTTAAAAGGGTTTTCTGTCAGTCTTCCTGGAATTATTAGGTGCCCTTAAGGGTTTGTAACTTGAGTTTTATATGTGGTTTTTATTGTGTTTCCCAGGTTCCCAAAACAAGGTGAGAGCTCAGTAACTTCACGTGGTGATGGACAGGGGAGTTGTCCTAATATTTAGCACAGAAATACATCTTGAATTTTTTAATTTATGATTGGATAAGTGAAAGTTTTACTTGGAGAGTGTGTGGCATATGATCTAACACTGTCCTCTATTGTCCAAGTACTCCTCCCTTGGGGTTTAATCATGGGTTGCTGGAGGCAGAGTTTTTTTAACTGAAGGAGGGAGGCCCTGGCTCTGGGTCTTGCTTTCCTAGTGGATTTGCTGGTTGACTTCCAGTGCAACTTGTTTTATCAGATTCTTTTTTTTTTTTTGGCAGCGATACGTAGCTGGGTAGAAGGTGATAACTTTTATTAATTTTGAGGCTGCTTGTTTTTTGCATCTTTCTTTTTCTTAATATTGTATCAACACTGGCTGTGTTGGTTGTGTGGAATTTGGGAGTTCTTTCTCTTTTAACCCTCCCAGTACGTTAGAAACTTTGCAGAATAAAAGATTTGCTGAATGAACTCACAGCTCTTTCAGAGTTAAACAGAGTATGAACAGGTATAGGGTGACTGGTGAAAACAGCCAGTGCTTGGTTACTGAAGAAAGCTCTACAGTGTCCTAAGCCCTGACCTTTCAGCCTTCAGCCGTGTCCTGTGTCCCAGGCAGGTGTGACCTTGTGCTGGATGCAGCTGTGCTTGCAGCCTCCAGTTCCAGAAGTGGCTGTGCTGCTGGAAGTGGGGTTCAGTTCATCCTCATGGCACAGCACTGCATTGTAGCAATGAGACTACTACAGGGAATCTTTTTGAGCCTAGGGTTTAAACCCTGGGAAGTAGCAGTTGATTTGGTTGATCTTTATCTTCTATTAGGATGCACATTCGAAGTGTGTTTAGATCTCTTATGAACACACATCAACAAAGAACAGTTTTTGTCTGTTAACACTGGTTTTAAAATAGGCCAAGTAGTAGCTCTCAGTCTTCATTTTTATTTGTAGTTTTTATACCACTTGTTTGCCTTCACAAAAAGGAAGGCATTAGTTGTTATTGCAAAGCAGAGCATTCTCTAGCCATTTTGAAGAAGAACCGAATTGCCTTCTGTAAATTGCAAACAAAAGCTTGGAAACAAAAGTAGGTGTTGGGCAGAGGGAGGAAGGTTTGATTCACTAATACCTAGGTTAGGAAAGCTGTCTCCTTGCCCTGGTACAGGGAGAGAAGCTCAGGTAAAAGGTGATAAAGGTGTCTATTGGAGTCCTTCAGTTAAGGTCTATATTCCTTAAAGTAGCTCGGTGTCAAATTAGACTTTGGGTAGCTCCATTAGTGATAGTTTAATGTTTGAGAATGGGAATGCTTCATATGACTGAATTCCCAGTGTCTTAATTAATTTTCATATGTGATATCTTATTAAGAAAATACTAATTCAACTGCTTTTCTTTAGGGGAAAGCATATTTCCTTGCTATCTGATTATGAATAGTATTCATGTAATGTTCTTATTTGGGACTTCATGACTTCTCAAGTGAAGTTACATATGATTCAGGTTTTGTTCCAAGATTGGTTTGGTATTCAATTTAGTGTCACTTTTTAAAAGGAATGGAAAGTACTGTGAGCTTGGTCTTCTGCAGAACTCTGGTAATGCGTGTTTTTCTTGTTTCTCAAGATAGTCCTGGAGCAGTCTTAGCCAATTTTAGCTCTGTTTAGAAACTGTAATAAACATGATACAACTTCCTAACTGTTACAAAAAGTTACATGTGCAATAGTAGGTGACAGCAGAATTATTCATTTGACTAAGCATGTCTTAATGCAAGTCTGAACTGCAGTCTGAGGGAAGATCACTTAAAAAAAGAAAATGTAATGTTTCTAATCACGCAAAACAAAAATTGAGCATTGGCTACAGAGCTTATATTAAAATAGATGATAGCAAATGATTGAATAAAACCACATTAGGTCTCATTATGTCTCCTTGTAAACACGGTTACTCAGTTTATAATCTGAACCAAAAAAAGGCCAGAAGCCTGAATTCACTCTTGTTCAGGAAAGTTTTGAAGCTGTGCGTGAAGTGTAAAGCCCTGCTAAGTTTCTTTTAAAGGAAGGTTCGGTATGCATAAATTGACTTATAAAATATGAATACATGGTAAAGTGCTCTGCTGAATTAGAACCAATGGCTAAAGCAGGAAAATCATTGCTTTTCATACATTTAGAATGGTAGAGTAGCCTGGTCAACTGAAATTGCTTTTAGAGGTAAATTCAAGTAATCATTTAAACTGTAGAGAATTAAAAATGTTTAATGAAACACTTCAGGTATTGTGAAATGAGGGTCAAACCTTACATCCATACTTACGCAAACTTCAAGTCCTGCTGAGTTCATTATGAATAAACATGTCAAAATCGTTCTGTAAGTTATATTCTCCTATAGCAGCAAACCTCAGTACAAATTAGGAGAACTTTCTTCATGCAGTCAATGGTTTCAGAAAGAGAATTTCAGATTTATAGTCACTAATAAATATGCAAATATGGAATTTATTTTTTTTAAACTAAATTACATGAAAGATTCTGTGGAAGGGTTCTAGAGAATGTGGGCCTGGTGCTGAATGGGAATATGGTCACAAAGACCAAGGAGAAGGCTAAAGTGATGATTGGGTTTTTTGCCTCAGTTTTTGAGAAACAGGTTAGAGAAAATGTGAACAAAGTGGACGTGTGAAGGTTCATGGGCTGTGATGAGATGCTGCACAAGTGTTGAGGCAGCTGGCTGGTGCCACTGCAAGGTCACTGTCAATTTTTGAGCAGTTATGGTGACTGCACAAGTCCTCAAGGGAGGCAGGAGTTCCTTCCTCTCTGTTCAGCAGTGGTGATACACATCAGGAGTGCTGGGTGCTGTTCTGGGCTAGCCAGTACAAGGGAGATGTGAACAAGTGGAGTGGGTCCAGTAAAGGGCTGTGGAGATGATGGAGTGGAGCCTGGCAAATGAGGGGAGGCTGAGAGAGCTGTGGCTGTTCATCCTGGAGCTGGAGGATACTCAAGGTGGGTATGATGTGGTACCTGCAGAAGGGTGCAAAGGAGGAAAACCAGATCCTCCTTAGTGGTATCCAGTGACTGGATGAGAAGAAATGGGCGCAAATGGAAATACAAGAAATTCCATTTAAGCATAAGGGAAAACAAAATCTTTTTTCCTTTGTACATTGGGATTGGTGAAACACTCAAGCAGATTTCCAACAAACCTTGGAAGCTGCCATCTGTGGAGATGTTCAGTATCTGACAGGATGTGGTCCTGGGCAGCCTGCTCAAGCAGACCCAGGCAGAGGCTTGGACCCAATGGTCTCAAGCAGTCCCTTCCAGCCTCCACCTTCTGTGCTTCTCTGACCTCTTGACTCTTTAGACGGTTCACCCTCAGTTGCATCTGTATTGTTTTTTTCCAAAAGCTCTCAGTTTTGGAGCATCTGGACACATAATGAGCATTTCACAAGAAAGGTGGTGAGGTGGTGGGAGATCTGAAGCAACTTTCTCTTTGTTCCTTACATATTTAATGAAATTTAAAACTAGCACACGTTTCTCTTTGCAGTACTGCAATCTGGCTCCATTCTTGCATATGTGTTTAGTCATAGAGTGCTAAAAGAATCTGTATAAATAATCCTGTAATTAAACAATTCAGAATTTAACATCAATAACTAATTTTAAATAATTAACAAATATAGTAATAGAGCAAATGTATAACCCCCTCTAACCCTGTCTTTCAGTCGTGGCCTATATATGAAGAAGTATTCAACAAAATGCATGAGCTTGCAGCATTTTTAGACCTGCCTCGTTTTCCAGATATAACAGACAGCTGCTTTCTTCATCCAGACATGCT
Source organism: Dicrurus megarhynchus (assembly GCA_013399195.1). Lineage (NCBI taxonomy): Eukaryota > Metazoa > Chordata > Aves > Passeriformes > Dicruridae > Dicrurus > Dicrurus megarhynchus. Next base: position 334,355 of record VXAD01011876.1, on the reverse strand, counting down.
GTGCATGAAGTACTTGATGGAAGCCAATTTACCTGGTAAATATTTTCCCTAGCCTGAACCGATAAAATTTTTCTGTGGTTTATTAAACTCTAGCAAAAAGGCTTAAATTACTACTTCAAAAGTACCTGCTCTTTTCCTTTTAATTTATTCCCATTTAAGCTTGAACTGAAGATATACTTTCTATAGAAAGCACCTTCATCAAACATTTAGAGTATGTATTATGGACCCAGATATGCAGGGGCAGTCTGTTGTTGGCTCTCTATGGCTGTGGAGTGGATACTTCATTTTAAATCTTTCTGTATCCATGTGAACTAAGAGGCACCCGTTGAATTCATGTGATATATTAACTTTAGCTAAATGATTCATGAAGTTGGGACCCGATTGCTTAGCTCTGGAATTCTCATTTGTAATGGTGACTGTATATTCTCTAACAAAGAATACATTTTGTGTGTTATATAATATTGTATATTACCATTTATTTTAATATTAATTGATGGTGTGTGACAGATCAGTTACTGTCTCACTTGATTTATTATTTAGTTCTGAAATCATATATTGCATAAGTATTGACTCTTTTTGTCTGTCCTAAAATTAAGTCTTGAATATTGACTTGTCAAAGAAAGACCAATATGTCCTAGTATGTGAACTGTCTGTTGGGTTACCATACTTTCTGTCAAATACCACTGTCACTGAAGATCAGTTACACAGACAGATTGCCTGTAAATTTTTTTTTCTCAAAACATTCCAACAGTTCATAGTAGGGGGGGAAGTTACTGTCTTATTTTGCAATTAGTTACAATGAATAAAAGTGTTTGGTTTTTCTGTTTATTCACAATTTAATGAATAGAAGATCGACAACAGTTTTAGGGCTAAAATTCCAGAGTAGTAATTCTGATTTTGTAGTTTTATGCCAGTGTTGTGATCCCATAGAGGATTACGTTATTTTACAGATTGTGAAGTATCAATTGAATTTAAAAAAAGGCTACAAATTTGTCATTTTCAGATCTTTTACAGAGAAATGCAAAACTAAGTACTCTTTGAAAATACTGCAGAAGAGGAATATGTTGTCCTTTCCCCTGCAACTAAGATTTTAATATGTGTAAGCATTTTTTTAAAAAATTGAAAAAGGACTGCTGCTGTTGTCTAACAACTCCTAAAAAAAAAGCAATGAATTGGCAGTGTTAAAGGACACTGAATACCAATGCAGAGACTATTTTATATATCTGAAATAAAACAAAGTATGCTGCTAGTATTTATAAGACAATTTTATTTCCACTTTTTTTTTTAAACTTTTACTGTTATATGTGAGAGGATTAAAAACGAGTTCCTATTGAACACTTTGTAAGCAGCAAGAGAGTGTAAGTACAGCTGCATTAAGGTTGTACTTAGTCATACATTGCTAACCTTTGTGGAATCTGATGGTGATGTAATCAACTCCTGTATTTCTTGCTGAACTGGAAAGGTGAGAAATTTGGGGGATTTGTATCTGTGAAAAATAAGCAGAGTAATAAGAGACTGTGGAGATAGACTGCCGTATATCTTGTGGAGCTGCAGCTGGATCTCCCTGGCGGGTGCGATTGGGCTGCACAGGGCAAGCCAGGTGTGACCTCGGCAGCTTTTGCTGGGGGAGCAGCAAGTGCTGCCCTGCCACGATCAAACTGCTCTCCATGCCCAACCAGCTTCTGTACAACCAGCCCTGTTCCTCCTCTGTGCAGTGCTGATTCCTGCCATGGGTGTTTAGCCAACATGCAGGAAAAAAGTTTGTGACAAGTTTTTTGCTTTTGGGGATTTTTTAAAAAATATTTATGTGGATTTGCAATAGGCTTCCCCACAAGAATGTTCAGGATGATCTCACTACATTATTCAGGTAACATCAAATCAATATTAAATATGTGATTTTTTTATTCTCCATATGAATACATAATAAGTCACAAGTATTTTCCATGTAAGCACAGTGAACGTTGCCTAGGATTTTTAAAAGTATCCAAAAATACTCTTCAGCCTGGAAAATATGGCTGTCAAATGGTCCTAAAAGACCTAAGCATCATTTTCCTCAAATGGCCAACATATTTGCACTGTAAAAATATTTCTAGCTTGTCTTAACATTTTATATTTTTATTTATATTAATCAGATGAATTGCATAATTGGACTTGTCGAGTGGTGAAAAAGACTGGTATTGGAGAAGTGGATTTCCTGACTCTTATGCCTGGAAATAAGTCAACAAGAAAAGTGAAATATGATGTTCTTGCTGCAGCAGTTATTGTAGTTGTGCTCAAGTTACTGTTTTTATTAGATGATCACTATGAATGGTAAGTGGGCTGACAAATATGTAGCAACCCCCACATTTCAAATACTGCAAATGCTTATCTTGGATTGTTCTTTCTTTAGAGTTAAATTTATACTACTGGAATTTCAATTAAGTTCATTAGCTTTAACCATACACCTGAAGGTATTTTAGACATTAAATATTACTTACTTTTAAAATTTGTTGGGTTTTATCTGAAACTTGACATAGAATAGGGTGTCATTTTTGTCAGTTGTATTAGAACTTCATGTGAAAAGTGCAGTATTTGGATCTACAAAACAGCCTGATTTTTAAAATTTTTTTACAGGTTACTTTCAGAGTTTGCTGAAGAAAGAAATAAAAGTAACACAGAAGGTACATAAATATTCTAGTAGAAGCAGTGTTATGATTTTGTAAATGAAACAGTTTTGTAACCAAGCTTAGAAAGACTTTTCTTAATGATCATTAGAATGTGTTTTTGTCATTCTTTAGGGGAAATTTTATTCAGAGAAAAGAGTAGATCCTGTCCATGTACAGTGGCCTCAGAGTACCTGCATAATTCTTACTGTTCTGCATAGGGGAATTTGGTACACATTTTGCTGGGTGCCTCTCTGCTTCTGCTTGTGCATGTTTGCCTCTTGGTTTAGAGTTTTATGCTTGGTAGGTGGAGATGAATGGATACGCCGTGAAGAAGGAGCACACTTTGATCGTAAATAGCAGATACTTACTAGGGGCATCAAACCACATTTATGATAAAATCCAAACTTGTTTAGTCTTGTTAAATAAAATGTCTTAGTGTGTAACATATTTCAGATGTAATCTAGTTTCTTAGTCCAAATAATCCTGAGAGAGTGTGGAAAAGCTAGCAGCAATTAAGATAGAGAAGATAATGGTGTGAACATGGTTCTTTGAGGGCAGAAAGACCAAATCAAAGATTAGAAATCTTCAGGAAGATGTTCCATGGCCCGATCCACATCACAGTTGAAGATAAGATCCAAGATGTGTTACAGTGGTTTATCTGTTAGGTCTTTTATCCAGTTTTAGTTCATTTCGACCCTTCTGTTGCTTTGTTTAAAATTTAGGTCTGTCTTGGTTTGAAAGACAGGTGTGAAAACAGAAGGGGAACTCCTAAAACCCCCAACAAGGTCCATAATAAAATTGTGGTGTTAGTCATGTGTGAGCCCAGCTACTGCTGGAACTAGAGACAGTCATCACAGTTAACTAAAACTGATAATTTTCACATTCAAGTAGATACACAAACTTACAGTGGATTTTTTTTCCTTTTTACTTCCCTTGAAAACTTGAAGTACATGATAGTGACAAGAGTGGGGAGTTGTGCAACTGCTTTACAAGCTGAGGCTCAAAGTCATTAATGTCTTAATGGGGTTTCTCCCTTATTAACAAGTCTCATTGCCCTTGGGAATTAACAGCTCATTCTTTGCCCACTTTTTTACTTTAAAATCTGCTGGTGCAAATGATCCATATGCTCTGTTGTGTTGTCCTTGTGCTTAAAATGTTGGGGTGATAGTGAGCAGCTGCGCAGAGGAGCTGATGTGAGAATTTCTGTTAGAGCACTGATTAGTGCCAGAGCTCAAAACTGCCTCTGGCATTTTCCCAAAGTTAGAGTGCTGAAATGAAAAATGGTTAATACTGAGTTTTAAAGATTCAATTTATGTTGACTCCATTCTCAACTATCCATTCTCTAGTCCTTTTTTTTTTTAAATTAAAAAATAGTATTTCAGGTCCTACATTTCTTCAAGTCACACTGGAAGCAGTACAATAGATAGTTGTACTTAACTACTGTGTGTTTTCTGTGAACTGCACACATCCACAATACAGGTTTTGTTTAAATAAAACATGATTGAGATACATATAGGTGTATATGTATGTGTGTATCACAGAACTGTGTATTTTCCACTCAGCTCAGCTATGTGAATGTCAGACCAGCAGTACTGGCCAGGTGAGGGGTTATTACAGTGTAGCATCATGTCTCTGACAATGGGTTTGCATGTGACAGATGCTTAATTCATACAAAGTTTAACACAAATTTCTGCCACCTCCCACACTGCTCTCCCAGCAGTTTAGGAGTATTTACTTAAACCTCTGGGTTTAAGGAGCTGATAAAATAAGTTGTATCCAGACCTTTGAATCTCAAGGGCTACTGATTCACGTGTCTCTTGCTTCTTGAGACCATCTATGTTTTTAGCATCTAGACATTCTGAAGCAGGATAGTGCAATAGTAGAAATGCAGATAATACAAAAGGTGTATAAGTTTGATTGTAAGAACAGTATATTCACCTTCAGGAGAGTTTAAACAGCTGGCTGGCAAAGCTAAGCATGACGCAAGCATCGCATGCAGTGCAGCTGGGGCAATGGGGAAATGCAAAGTCTGGTTAATTCACAATGCAGATATTCCACCCACGGGGAACAAGAGTTGATTATCTTTAAATATATAAATCTACATCATATTTCTGTTTTAAATTCTTACCCTTACTGTACCCAGTTGGTGTGCTTCAGTCTTGTGCCTCTTTGGAGGATCAGTGATAAAGGTGCTGCTATATGTCCTATGCCTTCATGTTTTTGCATGTGCTGGTAAATACTTGTTCACATATCCGTGACATTCCTGTGCTCAAAACCATGGGAGGCTGATACAAAGTGAAGACCATTGTCTAGTTTATCTTTCCAACTCTGTAAGGTGTCATGACTAGTTGGATAGACAGTGGGGAGCTGATGAAACTGTGTGAAATTTTATATCTGAGCTTCTTTAGGTTTTATTTGTTTACACCTAAGCTTGATGTATAGTTTCATTAATCCCTTGAATTCAACTTTCAAACAGTTGAAGGCCACTTCACACAGTGGAGAGCTAGTTCATTTGATAGAGAGGAGGTAGTTTCTAGACTTACCTCTCCAGAAAAGAGGGAGAAGGTTTGAATTGTGCTAAATTTATGCAATCTAAGATACAGGGCTTCTTTGCACTTCACATGACATGCTGTTCTTTCACTCCATTTCTGCATTTCTCCTACTTACAGAATTATTAGATTAAGTGTATTTTCTTTAGGCACATAGCATTCAGGGTAGTTTGTATACAGGTGCAAGATGCAGGGTCTAACTGCTTGGGTTAGACACCTTCTCTGTCATTTTCATTTCTTCCCAAACTAAAATGTGCATATTTTATTCAGGTGGTCCATATTTTGAGTTCAAGAAGTGGTATGAGGTGGTAAAACAGTCCTTGGATGTGAAGCAAAAGAAATTGGATGAAGAAAGAGCCAAGTAAGAGGTTTTTAAGTACTTCTTTTTTAAGGTAGACAGTTCTGTGTGAATTCCTGATCCCTACAGAAATAAAAAAGTTAGAAATTTGCTCCACATATCCATCCACCAAGCATGAGTGAATAGAATGAGTAATTCTATTTAATTTTCTATTTACACTCATAATGTTTATCCATGTTATTAGTTAAACGCTCACTTTCTGTGAAAAATAGCTTATACAGCTGAACAATTAACTGATTACAGTAGATCTAGGCTAACATGCCTTGGTTTGCCTACTCAGAAAAAGACTTCGTAGATATGTTGGAGGGGCAGTGGCTTTTAATAGCACTAACCATTAGATTATTTTGATTTTAATTTAAAACTCTATCAGTATTTGTAATGAATTATTATTCTTTTATTCATTTGCTCCAGCTTTCTTTTTGTTAACAATTCTTACGTCTCTTACTGGTAGGTATCTGTGGAGATGTGAAAAGCCGTTGTTTTATTCAGTCAAGAATAAATCTAAAGTTCTAAAGAGAAGACGTGAGTAAACTTTGCTTCTTCCCAGCAATACAGAAGTCTGCTCCAACTTTTCCCATCATAGAAAATCTTCAGCCCTGACTGATAATATTTACATCTTAAAATATTTTGTCTCCTCTCTTTCATCTCTGGGTACAATTAATGTAGTACTATTTTACAACATGTGGCTGGAATTTTTCAAACATGCAGAACTGAAACTGCCTTTGCCAGTCTTCCTAACAATCTGCTGAACCACAGCTCAGAATCAGTGCTCTGTCCTCATCTTGTCTAGTTTACCAAATGCCTTTATATCACTGTTCCTCTTGAGTTGTTGTTGGTCTTCCATAGCTTTCCTGTCTGTTTCCTCCTTTACTTTCCGTATGCTTTGGTATGAATATCCCAGTATGTCCTTCGGTAGATCTTGCATGTCCCTTTTCTCTCCCACTCCTTCTTGCAGCCTTCTACAGAAAGCAAGGAAGGCTTTACCTGAGCAGCCAGCTCAAGTCGGAATACAGGTACAGCTACTGCATTTTAGTAGCTCTGGAAGTACTTGTGAGAAGTTTCTGGGGTTTATGTTGACATAAAAGTACAGGAACAAACCAACAAAACCCCACTTGTCTGTAGAAATAAAGAAAACCAGAATTTTATTCAGCCAAATTAGATCTGGAGTTCTTCATTCTACATTTTATACTATCCAGAAAAAAGTGGATATTTGGAGAGGGATGTTAAACGTGGCAAGTGGTATTTTTCCTTTTATATGTTCTTTCAGTTTCTGGAAGTGACTGGTTCAGGGACTTCTAAACAAGTTGTATAATCCTGTTTGGTTTGAATTACATGTGTTGGATTTCTCCTTCAGGAATGCGGTGGGGTTTTTTTTAAGTACTTACTCTTCAAAATTCATTTGGGGTGATCCTGCAGTCAAGTTGTGTTCCATGGAAAACCATGTTTAGATTTATTTATTTCAAGCTGATTATTTACTCAGATGTCCTTTAATTCCTGCATTTATAGGAAAAGAGATTCCTCTTCTGCCTCTGCTTCTCTTGTAGCTAGGAGAGGACCACTTAGATTACAGAACTTTATCATAGTGTTGTGAGCAGGAATATCATATAATTGTAACTGGGCAGGATTCATCTTAAAACAAGTGTACCATAGTAGAGACAGTGCTCTAGAATACTTATGTGCTAGGTACAGATTTTCAGAAACCTTCCTAAACCTTTGATTTTGATCACAGATTTTAGTGTCCTCTTGAAAGAGACTTTGCAGTCCTTGGATTACTTTAGGAGGTTTTTTTCTGTTTGGTTGTTTTTTTTCTCAATATACAAATGGGTTTATTTAAATACCGGTCATAAAAAGAAGGTAAAGCTCCAACAGTGTTTTTTAACCTGCTTTTTATCCTATGGACACAAGACATAGGCAGTCATAGAGTGTGTGCTGCTCTATCATGATACCTTCTTTCCCTTCTCAGCCTCAGTAACTTAGGGAAGTTTGTCATTCATTCACTAGCGGTGGGCAAACATGGAGCGAGGATTTTTTGTTGTTGGTTTTTTTTTTCCAGTTGAAATCTGCACCATGAAAAGCTTAACCCTGAATCATGTGTGTATGAATGTGCTTTCTATCAGCATAAAAATCCCAGCAGTATCAAATGGGTTTTACAGGTTTTACTCGCAGGAATGTTTTAGAGTGCCCCAGTACTGATACCATTAGGTATGAAAGACATGGTGTTTTGAATTATGTTTCAAAATGTTTCACTAAAACCTGTAAAGTGAGTGGCAGAGAGAACACAGAGACTTCCAAGATTTCTCAGTCTTTCACACGGAGGTTTAAAGAAAAAACAAAAGAAATTTTAAAAGCACAAATACCCCATTTTCTTCTTGTTTTAATCACCTCCAAACAGTATTCTAATACTTAATACTTTTGCATTTGTTTGTTTTGTTTCTCTTTGCACAGAAATGGTTGTGAACTTACAAAATCAGTTTGGCAAGCTGTCTGGTTCAGTGCGACGTGCTGAAAAGCCAAATCCTTCAAGTTTTCAGTTAAGTTGGTCTGAAGAAAACACAGATGGGAGTTGTTTTCACGGGCATAGCCTGAAGGGAGTTTTGCAAGAAAAATGTGGTTTGCTGACAGCCATGAACCCTGACTATTGGCTGTGTACAGTTAAACTATGTAATGAGAAGTAAGTGTTCACAATTTTGCTAAATACATTCTGGAAAGTCCTCCTGAAAGTAAAGTCTCGTACGTATATTTTTGCAAATGACAAATAAAGGGTGTGGGCACAGCTATGTGTTCACATATAGTTACAGTCATTTGTAGAAAGGGGTGTGTGAGGAATGGATAGGCTCAGACTGTGAGTAGACAAATTGTAACATGAAGAGTGATCAAAGTGAGGTTATGAGAGGAGATGAGACAAAATCAACAACTAGAGTCACATGGCAAGAGTAGGAACTAAATACAAATACTCACTTCCCTTCATAGTGTTTTATAAAAAAACTTGTGATGCAGCTCTCCAGAGAATGGGAAAACAGTCCCATTCCTCTCCTCCCTGGCCTCTAAAAAAGCATAAAAAACTAGTTTTCTAAACCACTATACTGATTTTGTGATGCCCTTAATCACAATGTCTTCTGGATCATATGCCAGACTTTGGTTCTGCCATTGGTTCTATTAGGAAACCCTAAACCAGAAGAGGAATGTACTGGTAAATATCAGTCAAAAAAATCAACTCTGTAGCTGGCTTGGATGCTCTTGAATTTCTCATGTGTGCAACTGGAGGTGGTTTTTTTGGAAAGGAGTTTGGGTTGCATTCATGTGAATTGAGATTTCATTTGTCTGTTGAATAACATGTGAAGTCTTTATCTGGTATATAATTTGAAATGGCATTCAGAGATCAGTAGCCCTGACACTGTCCTGATTTTTAAAACATTAAATTCCCCTTGAAAATAACTGGGTTTTATAAGTATGCAGTCTTTTCTGTCTTTCTGTGGACTTATTTGCTTATCTTTATTTTCCTTTTCACATTATTTTTCACATACCCACCGTGACAGAAATGGGTTGGAATAATGTAAGCACAGTGTTACATTACAAGAGGTTTGATTATATGGATTCATTCTTTTGTATGAATAAGACCTTTTTTTTTTTTTTGAAGGGAGTAAAGGTAATAATCCTTTTACCACAGATTTGCGTAAATCTGAAGTACACATTGAATGAGTGGATATTTCGGTGTATGTTTGTGTGAATAATCTTCCATGCAAAGTCTGTTTTTAAGCCTACATTTTCATATGTAATATATTAAAATGTTAATGGCAAACTGTCATAGCCTTCATGAAACAAGATTTGAATTTAAATTCTTACCGGTTAAATTTCCCATTATATCATTTGCAATGCAAGTAGTTAATTATACATCTGACACTTACTTAACATTGGAAAACAACATCTACTCCCAATGATATGAGGGTTTATCGTCTGTGTATGTAGAATAGAACGAAAAAAAAAATCTTAAAAATTCTCTAAAAATCAGCGTGGTCTAACTGGGCTGCTGAAATGCTTTAATCCTGGGACTAAAGTGTGATTACAGTGTCAGCAGAGCTGATATCACTCAAATGGTTGGTGAAATGCTTTTACATTTTATTTTAAAACTTTCTGTTTTAAACTGGATTCTAAAGTGATTTGATGTGGAAGTCTTTATATGACAGGAGTTGTACTCAGTGATTGTAAAGGTCTTTTCCAGCCTAAAGGACTGTAGGATTCTATACGTGATGAGGTGTGTGAAAAATGTTGTAATGCTTTTGGGGGATGTGAGGTAGGGCAGAGGATGGGATGTATGGCATGAGAGACCTAGTTCCAGATTTCCGATGTGCCAGACTTCGGGAGGCTTTGAACAGACTGTGCTCCCTGAAGTGCAGCTTGCCTGGCTCTCAGGATGGGTCTGGCTGTTCCTCCAGTTTGAGGTACAATGTAAATGTTTGCTGGGCCAGAGGGAGTGAGCAAATGACTTTATAGTCTAGTAATTAGCACACTAACCCATAAATTGGGACAGACAGATCCCAGTCGTTGTTCTGGTGAGTATTTAAGACAGCTGCTCTGAATCAGACGCAGGGAACATTTTAAACTGCTTCTCCACATCCCAAGGCAATATCTAGTAAGTTAGAAGTATAGGATTTATAGGTGAATAACACCTGAACCTTCATATCAATGTACAGTGTTTTTATTTAAAAATTGAAACTTTATAGTATTTTAAACTGAATTTGAGGCTTATCCAGAACAGGGTATTTTTCCAACCTAACTTGCTGAACCTAATGTTTACACAGCTATCTCTGCAGCTCGTCCTCTGTGTCATCTTTTGCTTGGTCTGACACTTGTTACCAGCAAGTCTAGTCTGCTTTTTTCATTATATACTTCATCAATAAAATCACTTCATCATTTTCATTAAGATTTTCACCACAAAAGCTACAAAATAATTAAGCAGAAGGCTGCTACAGCACTAATTACTTTCTGTTGACCTCATCAGTGTTTGCTCCAATGTTTCCTGTGTTACTCCATTGACTTAACTTAGCTTTTCTCTCTTGTTTCTGGACACATAATTTGTATTTAGCAGACAAAGGCAATGGACAATAAATGAATGGGTTATTATCCCATGACATAGAGTCAGGAAGATGAGAGGGGAACCCTATGGAGAGAGAAGAACAGAGTAAAGTGCCTGATGTGTCTGAATTGGATAGTCTTAGAAATTTTAAAAATAGGATGAGGTAGTCATTTTAATACTTTGCTACATTTGCTAAAAGCTGGAAGAACAAACAGTGATTCCATTTAGTCCTGAAAGGCAAAGAACGTATTCTTTGCCTGGTTGAGTAAGATTCTGATTCAAAGTGCAAGAAGCTATAGTGGCTTTTCCTTCTCAGTGTGTTTGCACCAGCTCTGAAGATGTCTTGGTCCAGTCCTCTGCTTCAGGATTTTGCAGGAGTGGATCACTTCACAGAATCAACACTGTAAACTAGAATCATGATTTATGCTGTTGGAAAAACGTAGTTTGCCTCTAATCACAGTTAAATATATAAATGCTAGCTAAATACTAAATGCACTTGTAATTTAGGGCTTTTATTTTCTCCCCGTTTCTTTTCAGATTGTGTGGTCATCTGGCTCATTACAGAGAAGTGGAGTTTCCCCAGAGTTACCATTTTGTACTAGGGTTATTCTCCTTTCTTCTGAGGATTCAGCCCTCTTATATCCATGATGAGGTGTGTATGATAGAACACAAACTTTTTAATAAAAAACTCTATAAAAAACTGAAATACAACACAGTCCTGAGGAAGTAAAAAAGGCCTAAAAACCCCAGTATTAAACCCATGTAAATTGGTTGGATCCCAAACCATGGTATTACATGTAAACTTACACTGATTCTTTTGTCTCATGAATATTTTTTAAGATAGTAGTGCTGAGATCTACTACTGTACTACAGTTTCAGTGTCATTTTATCTATAATTTATGTCACTGATACTGGGAAAGGAAACTGCCAAGGAAACTGTTAATCACCATTTATTTCATTCATTTGCATCAGAGCCAACAGGAAGCTGTGAAATTACCATTTTTTTAGGGCATAATTGTACATACTTTGAGTGTACTGGACATGACATTAGCATGTAATTACCTTGTGAGATTTTGCAATTAAAATATCTATTTTTTTACCTACCGTTGTATGACAGTAAATATATTTCAAGAAATTAATGTTTATTTTGTTTTTTATATGTTTGTTTTGTTTTTAAATACTATGTTAAATAAAAGAAGCCATTGGTTAATGTTTACATTGCAGTGAGTTTTTTCTTTATTCTTTATTATTTCTAAACAGACATTCCAGTTGTTCTGGAACAACTCTGGCACTGTTTTCTAGATTTCCTTGCATCTGGTGTATTTCCCAGTCTCTTGTTATGCCTGAACCTCTCATTCAGGTTAACACCTTTCAGGTCCACGTTCCACTTTTCTTGTGCAGCAGTAACGGCCGGGTCCTCCTGTCGTTCTTCTTTTGCAAGGCTGCTGTTAAAGCCTTGAATTTCTTCTGACCACTTTATAACCCAGCTTCTTCAGCAGTTGGTGCCCTGGCCATTCCACCAGTTTCTCATGCTCAATCTTATTTATGCACCATGTTTATATACTATCCCAGACGACATGTAAATGAAGTGTGGTAGGGTGCTGCCACTACATGAAAGACACCATAACATGTACATACATAAGTTGAACTGAGATGCTGTGTAGATACCCAGATGAATAATGCTGCTTTCAGCTGAATGAAATTAAATTCATCGTTTCCAGCCATCAGTACAGAGTACAGAACTTGCCAAATCTGTTTGATCAAAACCAAAACCAACAGCTATTTCTAAGCATTATTATAACTAAGAAAAATGGTGCCTGCAGACTTGACAAAGAGTAATGACTTCCTCCCTGAGCAAGGGCTTCAGTGAGATGTAATCTGGGAGGGTAATCAGTTCAGCGAGTAGATTACGAAGGGTTTAAAATCCGTTGCAGTTCAATCCATGAAGTTCTTTAAAAATTGGGAACAGGTGAATGATAGTAGAGGTGATGTGCTGCCCTCCCTGCCTGGAGCAAGTGATAAAGTGGTATTTCAAATACAGGTGGGGCAGACAGGACTGTTGAAGGTGAGTTTTAATAGTTACATGGAAATACTGGCAAACCAGGAGGCTTTGCTGGCTCAGTAGAGGCAGGAGGTAATATGGTGTCCTGATCTGGGGTGACACAAAAGACACGGGATGAAAATTTGTACTTTTTCAGGTATTTTAATTAGTTATTGTTGCACAGGGATTTAGAACAATGGTCCTATAATGTGACTAACATACAGATGAGAAGGTATAGTTTTAGCCTTACAGAGCTAAACTGTGCTTGATGTGGGAAGAGGAAAGAGTAGACTAAATTATTACTTGGTGTATGTGTTAAGAGATTTCGTAAGTGGGCACAGTTTAGTATGTCTAAATCTATTGCCACGCTGTGCTAGATACCTCAGACTTCTGGCCAGGTGTGTCTGAACTGATGTTTACATTAATGGACTTGGAACATACCAGTTTAAATCTCTTGTGTCTAGTTTGTGTTTTAAAATTAGCCATTACCTGTTATGTTTGACCTCACCTGAGTGAATTACTAATATTTGTAAGTATTTGGTAAAATTATTCTTTGTACTTTTCTAGATGAGTATTTGAATCAGTTAAAAATCTACAGAAGTGTAGTACACGTTGTCACTCTTTTCAACAGCGCTGGCTCAAACGACTGAAAGCGTCTCATTCTTTTTACTGCAATATCTGTTAAAGTTTTGAATTAACTATCTAAAAGACGCCTCGGTATACATAAAGGATTAATTTAATTCAGAAGTCTTTATTTGAAAGACTTACGCACTTAATTATAGGTATAGCTTTCTTTTAAAACTACTGTAGTAGTAAAATCTGAGCTTCATAAATTAAAAATACTGTGCTCCTTGTCACATTGTTACAAACGTAAAAAAGCTCCCTTAGATGTTAGACTAAATTAAGGCTGTACTTTAATAAACTGGCGTAAAGCTTGCAGTTAATCATCGAGAGCCATGTGCCTTCTGGACACACAGGCTACGAGTCAGATTTAAAATAAAGGGTGTGCCCCAAAAATGCTTTATGTTAGTTCTGTCCAGTTTAATCAATCGCCACTTGTGTTGGAGTAATGGTGTTTAAGAAGCTGACGAGCCACGGGAGTGCTTTACCTGCAGTGCAGTGCAGTTGAGCTCTCCCGGGACAGCTGCTCCGAGTGCAGTTAGTACAAGCCGGAGGCGGAGCCGCGCCGCGGAACAGACAGCTGCCGGCGTAGCTGAAGGGCAGGGTGTCTGCACAGCCCAGCTCTTCCAATCGCCTCCTCTCTCGGCTGGGAAATTACAACTCCTTTCTGTAACTATTTGCTGAAAGCGTCCAGGTAAAGCTAAGCGACTTTTTTTTTTTTACTTACTCCCGTGGAAATTTTGAGTAAAAGAGGCTCTCCTTGTTTCGTTTCTTATTCTAAAATTTGAATGACAGTTCTTAAGTATGTAGACAAAGGCAAGTGGGGTTTTAAGAATAAACTTTTAAAACAGTATATACTGAGAAGACTTAATTAATTATTAACTTAGACAATACCAAATCAGTTATTCTAAGACCTTTTGCCTCCTAAAGTGAATTTAGTCTTTTTCCTAGTTTATGTGTTAGGAAAAAGGTGTGTTTAAGTGGGCAAAAGTAACCTTGCTTTATGAATTCTCCTAAATACAACCTTTCTTTTGTTTTGGTGGAGAAATATGACATATGTCTCATTTGCTTTTGAAAGGCATAACCTTCAACAGAATTGGTATTTTACCCTTACTAGTTTTTCGCTACCTCGGTGTGTCTGTGTTCTGAGTATCAACTTCGTCTCAGTCAAATACATTTTTGTTTTCAAAGGTTTTACTGTTGTCCAGACGTGGAGAGGTGTTTGACTTACACAGAGTTAAGGCCCTGAACCTGATTTAACCAGGGAATGAGAATCAGCAAAGCCCAATGCCTGTAAGCAATGCTAATCTAATTTATTTGCCATAGTGTATTGCATGGGCTTCACTACAATTACATCTTTTTTAACCCATTTTGAGCACAACTGCTGAAACAATTGGGTGTAGAAGATTTAAGAAAGCTTTGTGCAGTATTGTAGGCAAGGCAATGAGTATCTTGCTTTCTCATAACTTCTTGAAATCTCAAAAATCCCTTCCTCAAATGACTTTTCTCCCGTTTTGGACAAATAAGACTTCTGCTTGTTCTGAATAAAACATTAATTCAGGATATTGTAGTAAGTTGTCAAGAGGATGCTCTTGCAGTGCTGGGAGCAAAAGAGCCAGGATCCACAGGGCTTTTGGGACAGGTAAAGTCTGAAAATGTTAAATCCCCAAATAAGGTGTCTGTCCCATAGCTCATCTGTCCTTTCCCCATGTCAGGCTGACTTTTATTCTTCAGAGGCAGAGAAAAGTCAGATTACTCTGTGTAATTGATCTTCTACTTTGATCCAAAATGGAATGGGCTTCCCAGCACATATGGTTGTACATTTTTCCTGGCTGAGCATGTTAGTGTGGGGGTTGGTTACAGCAGTGTCTCTCACTGCATTTGTCCTTGTGCTAAATGCAGGATGCTTGCTTTCCAGCATCTCCTCCACAGTTACTGGTCCTGTTGCTCCTCATGTGTGAAGCTCTTTGTTCCTGGCCAGGTTAGATGAGCGGAAGCATAAAGGGGATGCCAAGACATGGAAACAGGCATATGTGAAAGATCTCTCACTGCTCCTTTTGCTAGGATGCTGCTGAAATGGTGAACAAGAGTGAGCAAGGATTACCAGAACAGGAGATGGAAGCTGGTGTGCTCACGTGAGGTGATTGCTGCCCTTGTACAACTGCTAATGGCAGCATTTCCAGAGCCTCCCCTGTCCTTGGCATCTACACTTTGCCTCCAGCAGTACATCAGGTGGTTTTAGAAAAAAATACAAGCACTTTCCTCTGGTAATCTCATACAGCTGCTCTCTGTTGTAGAAGTACTCTGTGTCTGCTCGTAGACCACCCCATTGTCCCAGTAGTGGCTTTGCTCCCTGCCATTGCCTCATGACAATGCTACCAAGCATGTTCAGTGCCTATGTTGTGATCCTGGGGTGCTTCTGTCGTGCTGTGTTGATATAAAATTGTGGCAAACTATTGTTTCCTGAACTGAGACCTGGGGCATTCGTAACTCCTGACTGGGCAGCTGCGTGGCTTCCGTGCTGTGGAGCAGAGTGGATTGGGCAGGGAACAGTGGGCAGCAAAGGACCTGCACATGCTGTTCTCTCATTACAGCAGTATGGGCCTGTGTGGCAGGACCTATGGACACAGCAGTCAGTCCCACAGGAAGCATAATTTTGAGCAGAGATGATAAATGCTTGGTGAAACTGGATGACATGCTAAAGATTTTATCATCAATAAAATTTTAGGTTTCAGGCTGACTTTTTTTTGATGTATAGGCTACTGCAAAACTGGTGAATTTATATTGTAGTAAATTCAGAGTGTCCTCATTCAGGCTGATGGAACTGCATCTCTTGACCCTGAATAGTCTGTATCCTTTTAACAGTATCTACACTATTTTTAGGGATAAATAAAGAATCAAAAGGGGAATCTTTAAGGAATGTTTCCAATATCGCATATAGGGATATGACTGAAGTGGAAAGCAAACTGTTTCTTTGTTCTATATTTCACACATTGTGCTTTCATTTATTACTTTACATTTTTCCCCCAGCTTTTTCCATCTCTTTCTTCCAAGGCATTTCCAGCTTTCTTGTCCACTGTCACTTGTCTATTTCTTTCCACTGTGCCTTCTCTCAGTTTGTGAAAACTCTGTCTGGGCTTTTTGTTGTTTTTTTTTTCCTTTTTTAGCTCTTTGATGCCTTCAGGCTTATTCTGCAGGGGTCAGTGATCAGCTTTGGGCTCACTTTTCCAGGTCTATCTGTAGCAACCACAGGCCTGTTGGCAGAGAAGGAAAGCTCGCCTGGTGTGCTGTGTAATGGAGAGCATAGGAGCTTCATTGCTCTTTACATTCAGCTCTGCAGCCTCGCTGTTGTATCTTAGTGGTTCCGATGAAGCAAAAAGTATCTTGTTTTGACTCCCTGCCGTGTTTTGTGAAATCAAAAGTACTGCCACAAACCTGATGTAACTTGTTTGTTTATTACACAGGTGTGAATGACCAGAGCATGTAGATGATAATTATCAGGTATGAGATTTTAAACCCATATTTGTTAGGTAAGTCATAACAGTAGCTAATTCTTATCCAGAATAAATCCCAGTTTCTCTAGACAGTGATGTCAAAAGACTGGGAAGAGGGGCAAGCATGATGGGACAGTGCTCAGCCCGATGGGTGCCAATGGTGTACGTGCGTGGTGGGGTTCCTTGCGTGTTTTGAGTGGGATTCATTTAAAAGGAAACAAATGCGTGAAGAGGGGAAGGAGAAGGCTGAAGGAAGGACTGAGGCAGAGGGAAAGGTTAAGGGAAGGGCATGAGGGGTGGAGGAGAGCAGTGAGTTCGAGGTGAAAGGGCTGAGTGAGGGAAGAAGTTGAAGGGAAGGCCAGTCAGCACAGGGCAAGGGAAGTCCTGTCAGAGCACTGCCCCACCAGGCTGGCGTGGCTTTATGCCCCAGCCAAAGCTCTGCTAAATCCCTTGGTGCTTCTTGCCTGATTTTACTTGGTGGTGATGCAACCCAGTTAGTGACATCACATAAATACACCTACAAGTGGTGTTGCAGAGTCTAGATTGTGACCGGCAGATTAGTCAGCAGTGTCACAATCCGGTGTTTATATCATTGTCCCCTGAATGTGGAAGCGATTGCTATGGCGATAACCAAGTTTTCATCAGGGGATTAGGCTGTTAAAAAAAGGCATCCCTTTTTCAGAGACAAACAGCTGTGAGTTATTTGGAATAAAATAATGGTAAACTCAAATTAAGTAGAAATATCAAGCATGGCACATCACTGAGATTTTAGCAATTGGGGTGCAATATAAACATGTGATTTAACTCCAGCACATCCTGCATCTGGGTCACCTATGGCTACAGGGCAGTATTAGATTTTATTGTTAATGAAAAGTGTGCACCTGTGCCAAAAAGCAGCGATCACGTCTGCACATCTCAGGATTCTATGAAGAGAAGCAGGGAGCATGAGGAGGGAATGACACCCCAGAAAGTCAGCAGGCCTTCCCAGTACTTGTGATTTTGAGCTGGTTTTGTAATTTGTATCGGAAACAAAGCAAGTTATACTTGTTTGGAAAAATGTAACTTTCCAACATCTTAATCAGGTGACAGTATTTTTTTCATGTGTGAGATCAGATAAGAAATTTCTTCTGTGTAATCTTGAATTAGATTTTAAAGATGGGTTCAAAATATAGAATATTTTTTACTGCATGTCATAAAGAACAATTTACATCAGTTAATTTCACTTTGTAGAGAAAGATCCTACTTCAGTATTGGTATTTATCTTTTGCCATCCTAATGGCAATGTTTGCAGATCCAAACAAAGCATTTTGTTTCTAGAACACTAATTGTAATCCAGTCAGAGGATATTAAGCAACTTCCAGGATTAGACCCTTAGTTAAAGTTTGTCTTCTTCAGTTTCATGTTTCCTTTGGTTGGCTGGTTGAATTGTCCTTCTATAATTTTGCATTGGAGTATATCCTGTACAAATAGGGAAGAGATTTTGACCTAGAAGGAGAGACCTCTTATTAGTGAGCATACTTTTAAATTACAGTAGCTATCTGAAGGATCTTGACATATGATAGATAACACTGTTGCTATATGGGTTTGATTCAACTTGTTACTTAGACAAGCAACCTCCCACCCTTATTTCTCAAGGAGAAACTGAAGATCTTTCTGATTTAACTTCATGCATGCCACTTTGGATAAATCTAATGTGTTTGTGATGCTGCTGCTGGTGTTACCCTGGAGCACTTTGATGCAGTTTCAGCACTAACTGCATTGTAAAACGTCCCCTGCTCTCCAAACCTGGGTTCATCTGCGAGGCACCGAATGACACACGGATCTGCTGCTCTGTAGCAGCTGGTGCAGTGCTTGTGCAAATTCACAGAATCAATTAGGTTGGAAAAGACCTCTGAGATCATCGAGTCCAACCTATGACCAAACACCCTGTCAACTACTGAGTTGACACATCCCGTCTTTTCTTAAAAACCGCCAGGACAAGGAGTCCACCACCTCCCTGGGTACCCCATTTCAATGTCTAATCGCTCTTTCTGCGAAGAAATTCCTCCTAATGTCCAACCTAAACCTTCCGCGGCGCAGCTTAAGACTATAATAAAGACAATTCATATGATTGCGATGAGTTAAGATTTTCCTAAAAGTGGGTGTAGTAGGTGAAAAAGAAATAAAGTCATATGGGATGGGAGAGAGGGCGAAGGGACTCCCATTTTTAGCGCGAGGAGGGTCCCGGTGCGCTCCTCACGCCGAGCGGCTCGGGGGCTCTGTCCCGCCGCCGCCCCGGCCCGCGGAGCCCTCACAGCGCCAGCCCCGCCCCCGAGCCCCGCCCGGCCAATGGGGGAGCGGCGGTCCCTCCCCTCGGCTCGCGGCAGCCAATGGGAGGCGCGGCGCGGCGCGCGTCCACCTGCGGCTGCGGGAGCACCTGAGCGGGCGAGAGGAGCCGACAAAACCCCTCGGAGCGGCGGGTGCGCGGCGCTGCTCCTCCCGACCCGCCCGGCCAGTCCTGCCGCCCGCTGCCTCCGCCAGACATGACACAGGACTACGACAAGTGAGTGAGCCGGGCGGGGGAAGAACTACTGCGTCCGGTCCGNCGGGCCGAGGGAGCCGGGCTGAGCCCCCGCGCCGCTGCCCGGCGGCCGCAGCGGCCCCCATGGACTTCTACGAGGCGCATCCCTCGGGCAAGGTGGATTTCGGCAGGTAAGGGCGGCTGCCGGCGAGCTTGGCTGCGGCGACCCCGGAGTAGCCGAAACTACGTGCTGAAAGAGTTAAACTGAGCTCGTGTGTATTCTGTAACTTCGTGGTGTTGAATACGAGACTTCGCCTTCAAGCGGATCCCAGGCTGTGTTTAAGGACTCGGGTCTGTTGCTGCACTTGTCACCGTATCACTTGTCACGGCTGACGGTGGCCGAGGACATTTAAGTGCCAGAAAATGCGGCAACTCTGAAGTGATTTAATTTCAAGAACCGATTATAAAATTTCTATATTTTGAATGATCGGTGACTCAAATGCACTCATTTCCTAGGGAATGCGTAGGATTTTAAACCCGAGTTTTTGTTTCAATATGCCACTTTCTAGGAAGAGGACTCTAATGCAGCAGCACACTAACTCATGCCTATGATTCGGATTTTTCATAGGTGTGTTTATTTCCAAGGACACTTAGTGGATGAGGCCGTAGCAATTTGGCTACGTGCACTTTGCTTTCTTGGCATGCAGATGCCAGTGACAGAAATCCTCCGTGCTGCCTCTGCTGTGTGCAGGAGCAGGCACAGCACGGCTGGGCAGCTCTGAACGTCGCCAGGTAAATTGCAGGGCGAGGGACAGGACGGCTGGTCCTGGATTAATGAAGTACGGAGGAATAGTTTCTGTGGTCTGAACACAAAACATCTCAGGATGGGGAAGCCTCGCAGGCAAAGACAGAGTCTCTGCTTCTTGTAGTGTTCTTCTGCTTCCACTGTGGTCACATAGAAAGTAAAATTGGGAAATTATTAGAACTGCTGCGTGAAACTTATTTTCTGCCTCTGCTGGATGTCTACTAGTCTGTGTGCAGATCAGCATGCCAGTTAAACTCAGGAAAAAACATATGTTTGTCTGCTCTTACTAATATGTTCTCATTTTCCTGAAAGAAGCTGTAGTTCTCTGAAAGGAGTGAGTTCCAGCCAAACACTGCACTTTTCTCGATAATTCTGCAGATAACTTTTTCTGTGCTGTTTTAGGTGGGTGGGTTACCTGTAGGGCAATGTGCATTGAATTTGGGTGTTTCAAGGACAAAGAAATAACACAAAAATAGGTAGGTTTTGTATTTGCTAGGCTTCTGGTTAGTTGTTGCTTTTGTTCTCAGTATTTTTGGTTCTCTGATGATTTTCTCTTCCCATGTGAATATTGTGTTGCTGGAGGGAATCAGCTTAGTGGTCTTGTGAGTTCCAGCAAGGCTGACTTAGCCCTTCAGCTTGGCAGAGATGGATCAAGGGAACTGCACCCAGGTTACTTCAGTTGTCTTTTTTTTTTTTTACGAGTGAGTTTGACTGGAGGATTTTCCCATTTACTATGGATATTTGAGGTTTCTTTTATCAGATTGTATAAGAACAGGAGATTGTACCGTGTTCACAAAGAAAATTCAGCTTTGCCTTCTGCGGGTCGCCTCACTTTGATAGAAAGTAGGTGTCCTCCATACCAGAGGTATCTGCGTTTGGGCGTCTGTGTCAGTGTGTACACAAATATGCATGAAGACCTAAAGAAAGGGCTTGGTGCAAGAACTTGTCTCTTTTGTGGTTTTTGTTTGCTCTTCTTCCAGCTACACAATACTGATTTATAGCCACGAAGTGCTCTTACAAGTCCTGGAAACTCCCATTTGCTTTCGGTGCCTTCAGCTCAGCCGAGCTGTCCGATGGCAGCTCGGTGGGGTGACTTGTGTAACTGATAAAGCATCGAATGCGTAATTTGCTTTGCAATCTTTTTGGTAGAAGGTGGTGATAAATGTAGGATACTGCTAAGCTGATTATAGTGATTAGAGTATTTCACAACTTTCTATTTCACAACTTTTTGTATTTGTAGTATATTTCAGTCTCTGAATGTATTTGGGTAAATAGATGAAAAGAATAATTCCCTACTAGGAAAAGGGTGTGAAGGTGGTGGGCAACTGCTTTTTGTGGGGTTAGCTGTTTTTAAATAATTACATTTTTATTTTAAACTATTGCCAATTCACTAAAAATGTCAAGTTTGGGATTATTAAGTAAAATAAAAAAGCCTCCCCTTCTCCCCCAGCCCATCTGCAGAAAACACATGTTAAATGTGACTGGAAAGAAAACTGAACTGGTTTAAAAGTCGGATTTAAACATTGGCTTGAGCTGACTTAAAAAATGAAGCATATGTTTTACCAATAGAACCAAAAAAATATTAAGTTGTCTAGGCTGGCAGGACAACATTTTCTACATGTGTTGCTTTTGTCTATGGACGGAATGTCCAAGTCATTTTGGAGTGAGTTTGTTCCCAGCAATCTCCAGATGTTCAGGGTAAATAAATTTTTTTATATATACTATAGCATAAAGGGAATAACTCAGATTTTTCATTTTTCTTCACTCATCTGAGTGTGTTTCAAACTAGTGTGGTGGATTATTTCAACAGTAACCAGGCAGTACATTTTTTTCCCCTTGTCAGAAAAAAACACTGCCAAATTGATTTGAACTCCCCTTTACCAATTTCCCTATGTCATCTGTAACTAATCAGTGGCTTCTAGGTGGTGTTTCTAGGTATATTCTGAGAGTGAAGACACTTGAAAGCACTGGAGAAAAGAGATGTTTCATGAATGCACATTTTCTAGTTCCACATAGGGACTGAATCTGGTTATAGCTTGGCATTATTACATAGGATGTGCTGGAGTCTTTGTAGGTGGTTGGCTAGTAAGTGTGTAACTCTTTCTGGGTGGGATTCAGAGCATGAGCTGGTTGGTTGTGCTCTTACATGGCTTTGCCTTTTTGTGTAGGCTGGTGTAATCCATCTGAGTTTGGTCAAATTAATCCTGATTTACACTGAGCATGAGTGAGATCAGAATTAAGTTTCTGGGCTTTTTGTGTTGACTAATCCTTGCAGTACACTGAATCGGAATATGAACCCCATGAAACCCGGGCAGCTAATTTTGAAGAACTTCAGGAATGTTTCTCATGTGTTCTAACAGGTGGCTTTTTTTTATTTCTTCTTTTTTTATGATTCAAGTAAAAGACCCGTGTTGGTTCTTCAGAATGACTCTCTCTACTCTCAGAGACGTCCTTACACCAATGAAGATGAGGCCTGGAAAACTTTTCTTGAAAATCCCCTCACAGCAGCTACCAAAGCTATGATGAGCATCAATGGGGATGAAGACAGTGCAGCTGCCCTCGGACTGCTCTATGATTATTACAAGGTAGATTGGCGTGGGTTTGCTCTGGCAGCCAGCAGAGC
The DNA here is from genome assembly GCA_013399195.1 of Dicrurus megarhynchus. NCBI lineage: Eukaryota > Metazoa > Chordata > Aves > Passeriformes > Dicruridae > Dicrurus > Dicrurus megarhynchus. Next base: position 311,645 of record VXAD01011876.1, on the reverse strand, counting down.
TCATGTTCCACCTGTGGAAAAGGTGTCATTTGCTAGAGGGTTTTACAGAAGCTGTGAACAGATCACAAGGGCTTTAAACTATGCGGGTTTTAAATGGAAAAAAACCCTACATCTCTCTTTCTGAAAATTTAGTTTTAGCTCAGTAAAATAAGATCCCCTAGATCTTGATGTAAAAGTTAAGTATCACTTTTCTACTTTGCAACTTGAGTAGCACTTTTTCTGTTGACCCCAGGTTTTGCAAGAGGCTGTATGTTATAGACATAGTCATAAAGAATGAAACTTATGACCACATCCCTGTCTGAATATAAATATATGTGGAGAAAGAAACTCCTTTTGCTCACATGATCCCTATTCTGGTGGACCATTGGCTTTTGCTGGGGCTTTGTAGTGTTACTTCAGTCTCAGCTAATACTAAGGTACAATTACAGGTTTTTGGTGGTATGTGGGGCAAAAGTGTCCACTTGAAAGAGTTGCTGTCTGCATCCCTCTAACCCTCAGTGGGCTCCAACTGCTGTAATCTGTTAATCCTTTGACAGCAGTGATTGTCTTCCCCAGTGTTCATGGTCTCTTTGGAGACAAGTGCCTTCCTAGATCCTCACAGCTGAACTGAGCAGTCAGAGAACATTCTGGTCTGCATGGGGTGCATTTTGCTGAGCTTTGTTTCCCAAATAACTACCCTGGCTTATACTTTTGGTATCTCCAGCCAGGTCAGTGGAGACCAGCAGGCATTTCCAGGCAGGGAGGGGTCCTGCTTGTGCTGAGATGCCTGTGTTATGGTGGCCTGGCTCACCGGGTGGAGATGCCTGTTTTTGCTTTGCTGAGCATGCAGGAAGGGCAGGAGGCTGACTTGGCTCTCCTGCCTGGCACTTTGGCTTGTGTCTTTTAACAGTAGTGAGTGCAGTTCCCAACCTCAGTTATGTTCTTCAAGCACGAGGAGAGATTGCCTGGTGCAGACAAAATCCTTGTCTGCCCTTTTAAGAGTTGAACATGTCTTACATATCAAAATGTTCTTGTAATGCTTAATGTGGAGATTAACACTCCACACACACGACAAAATGCCACAGACTCACTGATGTGGATGTTATTCAGCTAGTTTTGTGAGAAAACTGGCTTTGTGCTTGTGCTTGCTATGCTTTTGGGGAAAAAAAAAGAAACAACAACATACTGTCACCAGAACAATTTTAATCCACAAAATCAATTTTGATTTCTAAACCTGTAGATTACAAAAAGAACGTTGATGTTGATCCTTCATGCTTGGCAAAGCAGAAGGGATTTACTGTACATTAATGCCTAATTCAAGGTTTCTTCTTATGTTTGGGTATCAGTGGGTGTACAGAAAAAATTGTTGGAAGAACAGGTATGCTGCACACTTGTGTAAAGCAAAATGGCTGGAAGTTGAAAGATTTATTGAGGGCTGTTGTGGAGTAATGTTATAGAGCGATGATGTCAAGGTATTTCTAATACACCCCCTTTGCATATTAAAGGCAGCTGATGAGATCACCTTCCTATAAAAAAAGCCAAAATGGTAAAACCAAACAACTTTTGTTTCCTTCCATTTGACTACTGGGCTTGCTCAACTGTGGTTAATAAGGCCTTATAGGAAACAAAATTTTGATAAAAATTTGTTTGGGAGTGTTGACCAAATGCAGCTTGGAAAGCCCGTGTTTTTCAGTGACTAGTTAGTGTTGGCCTCCCAGCAGTCTCCAAATAGAGATCCTCCAGATTTTGCTGGTTACTGTGGGAAGTCCAACAATTCTGGTGTTTCTGGGGATTCCAGGTTATGTGTAAGAACAAAGACATAGTTTTCAGTCGGGACTGTAGAGAAGAACTCTGTTTGTGCAGGGGTGCCCTCAGCCTTCATGTTTGTGCTGAAGTGGTGCTTGGATCCAGGCTGGCAAATGGAGGCAGGATCTGAACAGGCTTTGGTGAAGGAAAGTGGTGGGAGTTCACTCCTCCATATGTGCACCAGAAGGTGATTGCTTTGCTTGTTCGGGAGGTGTGATGAAGGTGACAAAAGTTCTGGGCCCTACGTGTGGGTTGGCAGGAGAGCTTGTGTGGACTTGCTGCGTGGCTGAGGGGACCTGAGCACCACAGGCTTGTGCCAGCGGCTGCGAGAGCGGTTTGGGTTGCTGGGGTGTTGATTATGTGCTCCATGCAAGAAACTGAGCCACTGCAGCTCCCAGAGTTCACCTTCTCTTGTGTGCCTTGCCTTGCAGCACAGCCAGGGAAATGGCATGTGTCTGGGCAAGGTGACTTGTTGGGTCGATGCTGTGTTTTCAGGGCAAATCCTGTCTGTGACATAAAATACAAGGAGCAGTACTGAGCTGTCTGAAATCCATTCTGTTGATAAAAGGTTTAGTTTAGTTTGGGCCAGTGTGTTGCGTGTGGCCATGCACAAATATGAGCTGTAGTCTCTCAATATGCTGATTTGATCTGGTGCTCCCCAAATCCCCTGGTTGCTGAGGAGAAAGGAGAGCCTCAAGTGGTCTTAGAGGTAATGGCCTAGAGAGCATGTGTCCTTGGGGAAGTGGCTGTGGAGCAGCATCCTTTCACAAGCTTTGAGCTCATCCAGCAAGCTGAACTCTGCCAGCCTGCAGAGGAGAGAACCCGCACTGCCAGCAAACCTTGGGAAATCTCCTCTTGGTCCTGCTCACCCCAGTACTGGTGCTCCAGCCATGGATGGATGGTTTTCTGCACTGGTTTTCTTACCACCTGGTGCTGGCAGGAGCCCAGGGCTAGCACAGGTGGCTGAGTTGGCTCCATGGGGCATCTGCTGGGGTCGGCCTGGCATCCCAAAGCCCTGTGAACATGGGTTAAGCTGTGATGCAAATAATGACCGGCATCAAAAGCAATGCTTCCTTCATTTGACCAAATTTTAAGAAGCTATTTTTTTTTGTAAGGGAGGAAGAATTGAATTCTAGTATGTCTTAAATTTCCTAGGTTCCAAGGGAGAGGAGATCTTCAACAGCTAAACCTGAGGTAGAACATCCTGAACAAGACCATAGCAAAAGGTATTCTTTTTTATTATTGCTTCTCTATTTCATCTCTTCCCTCCTAGACCATCAAAGCTGCTGAAAGAAAGTAACTTGCTGCACTGTGGTGATGTGCTGGAAGAGAGAAATTGTTAGCTTTTACTCTGTGCCTCAGATTCCTGCCTTGCCTCAGGAACAGGATGGGGATTGGACCATAGTGTGGAGAGTTGAGGCTCAAACTGCTGCTCGTTGCTATCCATCTCCTTTTAGTGTGCTAATGTCATACAGTCAGCCTAGCAAAAGCTGCTCTCTAACATTAGGCACAGCCTGGTAGCACAGGCACCCCTTCCCCAGGCTGCGGAGGTCACTGCTGACCCTTTTCATTTTTCATGCAGTTGCTTTGGTTGTTCTCTGCTGATTTTTGTTCTCAGGTACCAGCAGCATTGCTGTTTCATGCATGAGCCGGTTGGGAAGGACTTCAAAGTGTTTGTGATTTGGTTTTGTATTGTTTGGGGACTTTCTTTGTATCCTCTGGAGCTTCTATCTTTCTTCCCCTTCCTGCCTTCCCTCTCTTGTGCCTCGCAAGCATATAATACTGATTAAGTGAATATTACAAATGTGAGGTTCACTCAAGTCAGGCTTCCACTCCTACCATCCTCTTCCTTTGGACAGACTAGAATGCTTTAAGGACCTGAGGTGAGGTTTGTGGTCTGGCTGAGCTGATTGAATGACTTGTTGTTGAGAAGAGCAGGCTGGTTCCCAACCATGTGTTCCCACTGCTCCTCTTGAACCAGATTGGGTTTCACACTGACCCATCACCCAACAGGGAAAGAAAAGGTGGCTAGTTTTCTGCCAGCCAAGCAAGCTGAACTTGCTCACCAAGGAGGCAGGGGAGTGTCAGAATTGGTGCAAAGGAGAGGGCAGGACCACTTTGTGGGGAGGGAGAAAGGGAGGGCAGGCTGACTTAGTGGCTACTAGCTATGAGGTCAGCTGAGCCACAGATCTCAGTGTTGTCCTGGCAGAAATTAGTGTGGTGGGGTGGAGAGCGGCAAGTTATGCAAACCACTCCCAGGAGTCTTGGTGTGGATTTTCTTGGGGGGTTGTGAATGAAAGAGGGGTGTAATTTCCCTATTAGTGCTTCCCAGGTGGTGCACAGTCCTGGGGCAGAGGAGCAGCAACCTTGCTGTCAGTCCTTCTCCCTCTGCCAAAAGAGCAACTTCTGGAGCCTGCGTGTGCCAGTGTGTGGTGGGAAGTGCTTAGTTTTGGACTGCTGTTTTCCAAGCAGTTAGGATCTGGGCTGCGAGCCCTCACCCTTTGCTCCAGGGTAATTCATCTCCAAGGTGGCATGGTTAGCAGTGGGTGAGGAGTTTTGGGGTTTTTTTAAATGAGTTTCTCAGCTTTTCAGGTTAGGATTGAGCTGTTCTGCACAAGGAGGAGAGTTGGTGTCAGCTGTCCTTGTCCAAAAGGCTGAAAAGTTTTTCTAACTCTTGTTTAAGGAGAAGATAAGCTGTGTAATTTATGCATGATTTCTTTTTGCCTCTTTAAGGAACAGCATCCCAAACGTGACGGAACAGTCACTCATTTCTGCTGGAGAAAACAGAGTCCAGGTTCTGAAAAATGTGCCTTTCAATATTGTCCTTCCACACACCCCCCAGATGGGCATGGACAAGCGAGGCCACCTCACAACCCCTGACACAACAGTCACCGTTTCAATTGCCACGATGCCCACCCATTCCATCAAAACGGAGACGCAGCCCCACGGCTTTGCCGTGGGCATCCCACCGAGCGTGTACCACCCCGAGCCCCCCGAGCGGGTGGTGGTCTTCGACAGGAACCTCAATCCTGACCAGTTCAGTTCCAACACCCAGCCCCAAAACTCCCAGAGGCGAACGCCAGACTCCACCTTCTCGGAGACTTTCAAGGACGGCGTGCAAGAGGTACCAAGAGAGGCAGTTCTCTCTGTGTGTGTGTGTCTCGATCTGGATGGAGAGATCCAGTTCCATCTTTAACTGTTCTTGTTACATGAGCCAGAAATCTGTTCAGTGGCTTAGAAATAGAAGACTTTCTCAGAAAGGTGCATAATTAAAACTTGGTAAATAAAAACCTTCATAACATGAAATCATTATCAAAAGCAAATGACTAATCTTACTAGTGACAGAGGCTTTGGCTTGCAGAGTGTGGAAATAGTTATCTCAATCCACAGAGCCTGGTTTTGCAAGAGTTCGGCACTCTGTGGTGCCTTCGCAGGTACCAAACTGAAGTGACTGTCTGTAAGCTTCCTTACTGCCAGTTTCTAGGTGTGGTGTGTTTCAGTGGAAAACAGTTGGATTATGTAGGGCCCTTGAGTGAGAAAATCAGTGGGTTTTGTTTTATGATACCAACTGAAAATAGCAGCGTAACCGTGTTTTGATTTTTAAGCCAAACCTCAAGGAGCTGTGTAGCTATGCCCTTTGAGATTTGGGAAAGCGTTAAAATTTTGCCTTAAGCTGACTTGGAAGGGTTACGAGATGTTGTGCTTAGTTGACACCCAAAAGTTTTGGATTCAAACACTGTTTGAGTGTCCTGTTTGTTCAAATCAAAAATCATTTGTTATCTGGTGAACAATTTGCCTGACAGAAGTTCCATGGTAAGGAGTATCTATTTAATACTGACTTTTCTTGTTGCAGCAGTGTTAATTGTTGTTTTGTCTACCCCAGGTTTTCTTTCCTACTGAACTGAATCTCCGAATGGCCAACATGAATTCAGAAGATTATGTTTTTGACAGCATTTCTGGGTAATGCTTTAAGGCCCGCATTTGCCCATATCCTCCTATTCTCTTAAGATGTGCGTGAGCAAGCAGTACAACTCATGCCATTTTGCACCGAGTCACAGTTGGATTTTGGAGGAGGGGAGGCTGTGGATCTCAAAACAACAATTATGTCTTCTCATTTGAGTTTCACAGTTGAAAACTGTATCTTTAAAGAAAACAAATACTTTAAGGAAAACTACCTGCAGGGTTGGAAATACCACCCAGCTTCAGTTACTGTCCTTGCACCAAATCCATGTCCCATGGGAATGTGCAGTGCTGTCTTTGAGTGGTCTGGGAGTTTGCTTCCAGCTGTGCCCCCCACCCTGGTCTGCTTGTCTTGATCTCAGTCTGCTGGAAATCTACAGCAGAAATAGGAGAAATAAAACTCATCTGAACTCCAGAGGAGGGGAGGGAATTAGTTGTTTGATAGTTGCAGTTGACCAAGAGGGCGATGGCCACTGAGTAGCTTATTCGCTTGTGAATATAATTAAATTCATAAAGATACTTTTCTGTTCTGTGAGAGCAGCTTGCTGCTCTCAGCCTGAATAGGGGCCTTCCAGTGTTGCCTGCTGATGTGTCTTAGGATTTAGCTTGCCAAGAACTTCTCTTAAATGTTCATTCATGAAGGAAATGGTTGAAAAAGGGGCTCATCCTGTTTTCCAACTTCCTTGCCTGTTGATGGCTTAATGAGTCAACTAACAACTTTGGAATTTATCCAAATTAAATGTGGAACGTTTAATCAGCTTTCCAGGAAAATGCCTTAGCAATCACTACCCTCTTCGCTCTATAGGAATAATTTTGAATACACTCTGGAAGCCTCCAAGTCCCTCCGACAGAAGCCCGGGGACAGCACAATGACTTACCTGAATAAAGGTCAATTTTACCCAATCACACTGAAAGAAGTCAGCAGCAGTGAAGGAATCCATCACCCCATCAGTAAAGTCCGAGTGAGTGGCAGCACTTGTGGTTTCTTGGGGAGGAGGGTGTGTACAATGGTAACCTTAAACTCTCCCAAAGCGCAGTAATCTAGACCAGAGCATCAGCACAAAGGCTGGCTTACCCGCGCTCTTACGTCAGTGTTCGTTCCTTTGCTGTCCACCTACTTCCAGACCAACCCATCCTGGCTCAGACTGTTAAGAAGTGGTGTCAGCACTTGTGTAAAGATGATGCAACACCTGGAATGAGATCCTTGACTTCTAGTTAGGAGAGGAGTTCTGCTCATCTCTGTTTATGACCCAGAAAGTGCTGTTGTCTGCCTTCCTGTTTGGCAGCGGTGTGCCAGGTATACTGTAGTGCCTCAAGTGGAAAAGCCTAAAGCTCCAAAACAAATGTACTCTCTGGCCTTTTCTCTTTTTCTCTTTCACGTTTTTGTTGGCTTTTTTTTTTTAGTCTTTTCCTCTCTCCTTTCAGAGTGTCATTATGGTTGTGTTTGCTGAAGACAAAACAAGGGAAGATCAGCTCAGGCACTGGAAATACTGGCACTCGAGACAGCACACAGCCAAACAAAGATGCATTGATATAGGTAAGGAACACTCTCATTGCTGATGTCAAACTTCAGACCTAATTCCTTGGCAAGGTTTGGTTTTCTGCTAAAGCTTTGTTATTTTAAGGAACTTCTGGATCACTCTCCACTATCCACAGCTTTGCTGAAAGCCCAGAGGCAGTTTGTGATTGCTTGGAGCTAATGCTGTAGTTTTTAGGACTCCTTAAAGAGGCTGATTTTTTTGGAGGATTTTGATTGGTGAGGTTTAGGGTTTTGTATTGGGAGATCCAACAGCCCCCTCCAAACAACAGTTTTTTTGGTATATCCTGGTGCTTGTAGCTAAATCACAGCTTGTAGTCTCAGTGACTGTCCTAAATATTGTGTTTCTTCAAAGGACAAGATCCTTGTAGAAATACCTTAAAACTAATGATCCACCTTCCCACAGCTTTGCTCACAACTGGTCTTTGGTACATGTTAAAAAAGAAAACACTGCAAATTTCCACTTGCCTCCAGACAAGGCTGGGGCTGGCCGGGTTCCAGCCCTCTCTGGCTGAAGGCTGGGTTGTACTCCTCGTCCCTTCTTTCTGTGAATCAAAGCAGGGATTAATCACCTGGCACTTAAAGCAGACGCGCATGCAAATCTTCATTTGTTATTGAAGGAGTTTTATTGAGAGCTTATGTCCTTGCCATACAGGGTAGAGTTTCCTGCACATAGCAGGTTAAGGCACAGAACACCTGATATTTAGGATGTCTGCCTTTCTCACTGGAGTTTCTAGTTTAGAGTTTTTGCAAGTCCCACTTTGCTCCTTCCTTCTGTTTGTTGAGGATTTTTTTGTGTGTGTGAGAACCATTTCCAGCCTCTTTAATAATCCGTTCCTAAGTACAGTTAAGCTTTTTTTGCCCGCAAGGGGCTCCTGAAGAGTTACAGTTTCTGGCTGCTTCATGTGATTAAGGACTCAGGTGCTATCTCCTCTTCCTCTCCCTCATGAATCCCTCTTTCTAACAGCTGACTACAAGGAGAGCTTCAACACCATCAGTAACATTGAGGAGATTGCGTACAACGCCATATCCTTCACCTGGGACATCAATGAGGAAGCAAAGGTATGTGACCACGAGTATATTTCCTGTCCTTTTAGCAGATTCAGGAGCTGGGGGAAGGGAAGGGTGTGTGGCCTACCTGGTGATTAGCATGTAACAAGTTTGTTTACGCTCTTACATTAGGCAAAACCTTCTGGCTATTTCTTAAGAGGGTTTGCATGTGCAACCGGGAGAGCTTTGCAACTGCTGTAGGGTTCTTGGCAGAAGCGCCTGCCTGAGAGACAAGTAGTGGCAGAAGGAAGCACCGAGAGTTTCCCGAGCAGATGGAGGGGTGCGGGAGGTGTGATGGAGCGTAGCTGGGCTTGGCACCGAGCACAGCCTCCCTGAGGATCCCTGCAGGAGGCGGGGGGCAGCTGTGGGGAGCTGAGGCTCTCGCAATGGGCTTGCCTTCCACTGAAGAGGGAGCAGCTGCTGCCTCTGAGCTCACAAAGCACGCGTTGCTTAAACCGCAGATCCCAACACCCAGTGACCTATTTCAAACTAGAGCAGCCTCCTGGTGAACTCAGTGTTGATCTTTCCTCAGAACTGTGGGCGCTTTGGTAGGTGTGTAAGCACAGGCAGCTTCCCTAGCTAGTAGCTAACTGCAGCAGTTTGAGCCTCTCTGGCTTCTGGAAAAGGCTTGTGCATCTTCTAGGTTCACAGAAAGCAGGTCAGAGCGTGGAGCCAGCTCAGTTCTAAAGGCATTTCTCACTTGTTTGTTGCTGGAGTCAACATGAAGGATTTTTCTTTGGAGAGTTTCATTACTGCCTGGGTTTTCTCTAAAAATTGGGAATGGTTTCCATCTGTTTTTGGAGACTGGCTGTCCCCTTGCTAGTACTAGTAACTGGTATCAGCAAGTAGTACCAGTAGTCACCAGCATCATGGGGAAAAGTACTGATGGCTGCCGAGTGCCATGTCTGGGGAGAGCTTGGCTTGCGGGGACACGGGAACTCTCAGCAAAGAACACAGGTCCTTCTCTGGAGCTGTGCGTGCCACTGCTCTGCAGGAGGAGCAAGGGCTAGTGTCACTGCACAGAACTTGCTGTCACCACAAACTGTGCTCTGTCCTGCCCAAGGGCTGTGGAGAAAATGTTGTGTGGGGACTGCTGTTAGGTTTCAGCTCTGTGGGAGAAGTTTGGGATGCTTAGTAGACAGCAGTGAGGAGCTGTGGGTGTGCTGCTGCTGAAAGTGCTGCTTTGCAGCATCTGGGACATGACTTGTGGGGCTGGTGTTGGGTGCCAGGATTCCCTTTTCACCAGATTTGACTTCAGTTGGGTTGAGAGGGCTGGCAGGGAGGGCCTTACCTGCTGGAGGATGCTAAAAGGCTGACATGATTTCTAAAACATGAAGCACTTCACTATGTGAACAAACAGATGATGCTTCAGAAGAGCTGTCAGAAGGAGTCAGTAAGTATTATCCTGCTGCCATAGCCAGTCAAACATTTAACAAACCCAGGAAGTCAGTGTCCACGACGTATGCAAAGGCTTAGAGTTTGCACACGGGGTGGATCATGCAGACAGAACAATGCAAGTCCTCAAGGAGCTGGAAGCACTTTCTGCAGCTGCCTCTCTGCTGGCTGAGCCACTCTGCGGCAGCAGGGATGGGCCACTAACCCAGGAGCAGGGCTCACAGCTGGTGCTGAGAACTTTGTGGCTGCCCCAAGGAAAGCCATCCCTTCCTACCAGGTGGCTATTGCCAAATTACTCTACAGACCCCTGAATGAGTAGTTTCAGTCTATAGTGAAATTGCCAATAGCATCTTGAAAAGATCTAAGGACTCTCATGGTGATATTTCATGTCGGGGCTGAACTTCATGGTGTGGTGTGGGGAGTGTAAGAAAGACTGGTTTTGTAGCTACAGAGGCAAATTTCTTTCCAGATTCACAATCTTAGTGTGTGAGATCCATAGTGTGAGTCCTGGTTTGTATGAACTTTCAGAGGGGACTATTGATACCAAATGTGCAAACCTTGACTCCTGGGATCAGAATCATATTAAGACAAAAATACTCTCAACTTCAGTATTTAAAAAAATGGCATTTTTAGCAAATGCTCTGTGTGTTTAAGTGTTTGTTTAACTTCATTTTTTCCCTGAGTAGATGTGTTTTGTCAATGACTGAATTTCTCACCAGTAGAAATTCAGCAGTTCTTTCTCAACTTCTGTGATCTTATCAGGAGATGTCTGAGCCAATTTAAACAATTTTTATTGCATGGTTCATTTACCTTGTATGCTCTTGCTCTCTCTTTTTCCTTCCCTCCCTGCCCCCCAACCCCTGACAGCAGACTTAAAGTATATGAAGAGAGCAGGGAATAGATAGAGCTGAGTTTCTGGTGTTACAGAAATTCCTTCACAGTAATAAATACAGTGTTTAATATTTAATAACAGCAGAAGTGCTGCATAGACAGTATGTTTAACCAGCCAGCAAGCCTTGATTATTAGAAATTTGCTTCCTGAGCCCTGGAGTTACCTGGATCAGAGCCAGGTGATTCTTCTGGGCTTGCTGCTTCTCCCATTTCCCTCTTGCTTTTGCTTCCAGTTTGCTGTGGAAATGATTTACCACGTGCAGCCATGTCAAATGGGAGGTGATGAGGCTCTGTGTCTGGGATTTCTGATGTAGTTACTCATTTGGGCATGCAGGGTGTGTGTCAGATTTAAGGCAGAAATAGCATATTATCACAAGGAGTTGCCCCTAGCAGCTCTGGGACCAGGTACTTGCCTTCTTGTGGGGACGTACAGGAATATTGCACGTCTGCCACTGTGTTCAGGAAGGTGTCACCTGCCTGGGAGTGCTTTGCCAGTGCCCTTGGGGCACTAGGGGGGTTTAGTAAACTGCACTTTCTGGTGAAGAAACACTCTTTTCATACAATATGAGTCATGTGCTCCTTCTGTTGCAAGAAACATTGTGTGGATTTTGCAGCTGTGGATTTGTGGAATGGAAAAAGGATGTTTGAGATGCCCTCAGTAACAAGTATTTCCCATTGTTGCACTGTTCTGGGAGAGCCCAGAGCAAGGCCAGGGCTCTGGTCACTGGACACATTGGACAAGCCTGGCTCTGCACGGCTGGAGTTGTCCCACAGCTGCCTGCGTTGGTGTGCTGCTCATGAGCCCTTGGGTGTAGAAACCAGGAGTATTTCATGCATGACAGACACTTCCCACTCTGGGACCAGACCGTGTCCATGAATTTCAGAGCAAATGTGCTTCTCTCTGGCAGCTCCCCTCTGCCCTCTTCTGTTGTTTTGGGACATCACAGGAGCTGCTGGAAGCAGCTGCTTCACAGCAGAGGCTGGTTTAAGTGTTCTCTGATCTTTGCAAGAGTGTGTTCAAGCTGGAAAAGGGCCCAGGATCCAAAGCCTTCTTGCTCTGAGACAGTGAAGGGAGCTGAGGGTGGGGAGGAGGGCCAGGCTTTGAAAGAGGCAAGCTGCCCTGAAGTGGTGCTGTTGAGGTTTGAAGGAGAGTGAGGTCAGGGTTAGAAAGATTGTCAGGAGACACTGCAGAGTGGGGAAGCAGTGATATAGGTGTGCTTTCAGATGTCTGTATTAGAGGTGAGGTCTGATGCCATTACCTGACAGAGCAGGGGAGGGGAATAATTGAATGAGGAGACAGTCATGCTCTGTGAGAAGAAAAGGGAAGAGAGTGAACTGGAAAATTAGTTGATGAACTGGTGAGTTGTTGAATGGGATATTTAGGAAAGCCAGTGTAGCTACTCAATCAGCAGCCATCCTGCTTGAGTGGAAGCATGATCCGATGAGTCTGACAAGATGTGTAGCTGATACTCACTTGCATGCAACAGGTAATGCTGGAGTTACCCTGAGGCTTGTAGAGACTTCAAACAGTTTCCCACCCCATGCTGGATGTCTGCCATGTTGGGCAGACAGTCGAGGTGGGGTTCTTCTCCTGCAAAGAAGCTTTTAGATGTCTGAACACAAGCTCGTCATCTTTCACGTGTATGACTTCATTAGGGACAGGGTGTCTAGAGCTGGGATGCAGCTTTCTCTGGAGTTGTCTGCCCCTTCTTGTTGACTGAGCAGGCTTGGCTGTCTTTGAAATGTGGGGATGTTAGAAGCAGGGAATAGGAATCCTTGCAGCCCTTTTTGTGTCTTTGTCCTCCATATCTCAGGAGAAGTGTTTGTATGTTCAGGTCATGAGTTTTTGAGGCTGGGAGCCATCTCTTCCCAGATCTGTACAACATGCCAGGCTCTCCTTTTCTTGACCCCTTAGGGATCTTTTAATGAAAATTGCCACTATGTGTGTGGTTAAATGCACATTTCATACTGCTCTTCATAATGTTAGCTGTTGTCCTGTTATCTCTGCTGTGTTACCCGTTAGGCTGTGAAGCAAATTCTGTCCCATAACTCTGGCCTGGGGACATGGCCTCCTCTCAGGTCAGTGGCACTTGAACAATCTGGACAGATTGGTTTCCCCAGGGTTAACTGGCTTTGCTGGATCCTGCTTTGCTCAAATCCTGTCTGAGCTCTTGCCCTGTGGAGCAGGAGGGTTGGGGCCTCTTGTCTGAACAGGGCGGGTTGTTGTCTGCGCAGTGACTGCAAGAGCCTCCCTGCCCGTTTCTGTAGCTCTGACAAGGCAAGGATCTGTGCTTCCCAATGGGTCCCTTCTGAAAAGTTGCATTGCTTCCAGCAGCTCCCAGAGAAGGGCCCCTGTGGAGGTCTTTGGTCTGGCTTGCTTTAGGCTGGGTAATGGGACTGTAGCCAAAAATGATGTCACTGCACATTAAGGGTTCTATTGTCCTCCTACTCCTTCCCTTCCTCCAAAAAAAAAAAAAAAAGTATTGTAAGCCAGATGCTCTGTGTGAAAAGACCCTTTATACTAAAAAGGAATACACGGTGGGTGTAACAGGCATTTTGAGCTAGAGAATATCATGACAGAGGTTTTTGCTGCCTTTTCACCAAAGGGAAGATGCTGTGATATCTCTTAAGTGATGCCCTGAACGACGGAGCAATTAAACAGTGCATTTTTTATTACTTTTACTTTTTGTCCAAGAAGAGTGGAGTAGTCCTATATTGTGGTAATTTGCATCTAATTTGGGATAGCCTTTGAAAATAGAAATTTAGGCAATGAGGGTGGTCTTCTTGGCAGATCCTCCCACATGTTGGCTGGATTACTTTCTTTAGAGGAGTTCAGTTTTTGGAGAGGGTGGATCTCTTGCTACAACTTGAAGTGAGGCTGGGTGGTACACTACTGATTTATTTTAAGAGTTTATTCTAATATAATCCTCCCTTGGTGTTCACTGCAGGAAGAATTTCAACTTTTTTGATTGATGAATATTGCATACATTTATATGGATGCCATTGTAATGAAGCAGCAGTCATATGCCTCATTAAAGAAGGTGTTGCCACCTTCAGCAGCATTGAGTAGGTACAGGTTTGGCTAGTTGGAAATGAAACTGTGAAATGTGATGAGTCAAACATACTTAAAGGAAAGAGATTGGTGTGAGGCCAAGGCTGCAGACCACAAATACTTTGAGGCACAAATACACACAGCCCTTGGAGCAGTGACATAGGAAAGTCATAGCAAGGATTGCTTACCTGCCTCTTAACACTGACCTCTCCCTACTCTGTCCTGGGTTTTCTGAAAAACAAGCATCTGCTGCCCTTGATTTTAAGCACTGCCCACTAGAAGCAAGTTTTCAACTCAGTATTTTTTCTGAACTTGGTGTCCCAAGCCTCTGCCATTGTCTAGTCTTCCAAGTACGAGCTCACAGGGTGTTTCCTAAAGCTGAAAGAAAACCTCTTGACATTAGCTTTCCTATAGAGAAAAGTAGGAGTTTTTGGGGTTTTTTTTCTCCGTCCTTTTTTTACCTGATGGCAACTCTTTCTTTTCAGCCATTTTTGTGCCTTTACGGACTTAACTCTGTTTTGTGTTGTTTCGTCGGGTTTCGTTTTTTGTCATTGTTTTTTCGAGACTTGTGGTGGTGGTGTTGATGTGGGGGGGTGCACTGGGGTTTTTTTGGTGGGGTTTGTTTGGGTTTTTTCAACGTTTTTGTCGCTGTTTTTGCCAAACTGCTGTTTTTACTTTCTTTCCAACCAATCTAACAAAACCTGGCCCAGCAGCTTTATCTTATCAAAGTGTGGGGTGGGAGGAAGCATCAGTATGACTGGGAACCATTATCCCCAGGTTTCCCACGTGTTGCGAGCAGAGACCTTCCTATATTTCCTTGCCTCGGAACAGGTTGGAATAACAATCAGCATTGCTCTTTGTGAGGAAGAATATGTATTTTCCTTTCATTACCATTCCTTTTTGTTTTGTTGATGGAGTAAACTTGCTAGGAGGATGTTCTTTATCTGGAGGTGGATCGTATTTCCCCCTTGTCATTCCTTGACGTGGTATGGGACCCTGTGATGGCTTCTGTGTCAGTCACCCAAATTGGGATTGGTAGGTTTGAATGCAAACTAATTCCCCTGGGCTGCTAGCAGGATGGTGCTGGGTCTGCCTGAGCGGAGCTGGAGCGGATGCAGCCCTATCACCCATCTGCCAGACAAGCCTTTTTTGGAGTGTCCGATCCCAAAGGCAGGCGGCGGCTGAGGAAGCTCACAGGTGCATGAATTGCCCAATTTTTTTATCTCTTTCCTGGCTCACCTCCTGCTGATGCAAAACCTGTGGTGCATGTGGGAGGTGAAGAAACGAATGTGAGAGCAGTAAGATTAGCCACCTCTCAGGTGATCTTACCAAAGTGTGGGTTTGGGTTTTTTTCTTTTAAACGCAGAAGAGCCTTCCCAGCACTGCTTTCTTAGGACATGCCTTCACGGATGTGTGCAGGCAGACCTGTGCTTGCCCTGCCTGCACTCCAAGCTGCCTGGCGCTCACCCAGAGCCAATCCTGGAAGCTACGTAGCTACATTGGAACAAGGTAGTGCCCAGGCTGACAGCTCTGCCTCTCGGAAGGGCTTGGAACTCTGCTGGTGTGCTTCATAAGGCTTTTGGACTGGAGATGTTTTGCATCCAGCCAGCTTGCAGCATCGATGAAACATACGGGGACAAATCGTTAGAAAAAACTATATTTTTTTTCTCTTTGATGTTTGTATTTATCCAAGCCTTTAAAGAAACTGTATGATTTCAGCTATCAGCATTGAAATGACAAACTCTGAGCTTCTGGTTAATTTTTCATTACAGGAGGGGAAGATACTGCCTTTGTGTCAGGAAAATGGTCTCCAGACCCACTGGAATCCCTTTGCCTACTGTATTTTGGGCATAACATTGGAACTATTTAGCCAAGGTCAAGAAAAGCAGTATCCAGCTGCATTCCCTGGAAAGAAGCTCATTGCAGTTTAACCTGTCTGTGGTGGTTGTGTTGTAGGCTCCAAACTCTGTATTCTGTACAAACACAGTAATCCAACATCAAAAACATCCTGACAATTTTTTGAGTTGAGTATAACATAGACAGAATATAACACAGCCTGGAACTTCTCCTGTGAAGACAGGCAGAAGTGTTGGGGTTGTATAGCCTGGGGAAGAGATGGCTCTAGAGAGACCTTAGAACACCTTCCAGTACCTAAAGGAGGCCTAAAAGAAAGCTGAAGAGGGACTTTTTACAAGGGCTTATAATGATATAGAACAAGGGTGAATGGCTTCAAACTGACAGATTTAGATTAGGTATTAGGACGAAATTCTTCACTGTGAGGGTGCTGAGGCAGTGTAACAGGCTGCCCAGAGAAGCTGTGGATACCTCATCTCTGGAAGTGTTTAAAGCCAGGTTGGATGGGATTTAAGCCTTCTGGTCTGGTGGAATGTGCCCATAACGGCGGGGGGGGGGCTGGATTAGATGATCTTTAAGATCCCTTCCAACTCAAACTATTCTGTGGTTAAAATGAGAGGCTTTTGCCTCTTAGTGTGAGAAAAGAGCTGAAGTTTTTATCTGAATTCTCAATATAGAAAGAAATATCCAACGGGCTTGGATTGTTGAGTAATGTCTTAATCCTTTGGGCACAGAAATATAAAGGAGCCTAAATAGGAGGAGATAATACCATTTTACCTGCCTTCTCTTGAAATGAAATAAATGTGGAGCAAGGTGATCAGCCTGGAAAAGTCCAAGTCTGCCTGTGTATGGCCTTATCCAGAAGGATGTACAAGACTATGCAGGATAGTGTTACCCATGCCTGTGTTTGCTGTGACTGGTTGGAGTTCATGGTGTGCTAACATGAGTTGCTCCCATTTCTTGTGGCAGCCCTGGGTGCCATGGGTGAGTACTTACACTGCTCCTTTCCATCTGGGCTTTGCAGTAGGGCAGATGAGCCTGCACAAGGTGACATTTCATCTAAAGCTGCTGCATATGTAGCCTTTGGACTCATCAGAATTGCCAGTGCTTTTTGTGTGACAAAAGAGTACGGCGTCCAAGATAAACCGAGGAGAAGAGATCTGGGTATGCAAGCCTTCATTTAAAAAAGGCATCTTTCATCTCGCTGACAGAGAGGTTCCTGCAGCGCTTTGATTGCCCTTTAATTATGTCTGTTTTTCCTGGTTTGTTTGAAAGGCAGATCTTGTTAGAAAAAGGTGCTGTGTGGAAAGAACTTGGCTGTCTCTGCTGCCCTTCCTTGAGGGCACACGGCAGAGCTGTCGGATTCATTTTTTTTTTCTGCATTATTAAAATGGAAAATTGTTTCTTGTGGATTTGAATGTAGGCGTGGTGTGTTCCTCCCACCTTAGGTGAGGAGGGGCACGAGGGGTCGGATCGTTAAAGCAGACTGAGAAGTCATGAGGTCTGACTTCTTCCCACGCTAACTTCCAGCATGATCCCAGAGGAGGTGCTTTAATCCTTCTACCTTCAGTCTTTTGTTGTGTGCAACTGGGCTGCCCCAAAGGCTGCAGGAAACCCAGCATGGTGTTGGGGAAAGGAGGCTCTAGAGTGCTGGGGTGAATGCCAAGTGTGGGGGGTTAGCAGTTTGTAGCAGCTCACAGTTTTCATGCTGTTTGATTTTATCTGAGATGCCACTATTGTGGAGCCATTTGCGTCGATGAGTATCTCAGCTTCTGTTAACAAGAGTTAGAAAAAGCATGGAAAAAATCAACAGGAAAAAAAAAGGAAAATAAAGCCTGTCTTTGGTTGGAGAGAAAAGCCTAGATATATGATAGCCTAGATACATATGTAGTCAAATAGCCTGGACGTATGTAGTCAAATATAGACTAAAGGCTCAACTGCCAAGCAAGCAAAATAACTTGAGAACAGGTTTCTAATCCCTTTAGAAATCTCAGTTTTAAAGAAAATCTGCGTAACTTTTGAGGGCTTGGCTCACGTTTGTAAGTGCCCAGGCTTGACAGTGCTCTATTTTTAAGTGCTGTCTTTATGTTGAATCTTGGGAGGTGAGATGAAAATGTTTTTTTTAAAAGTAACAACAAATCTTAATATAGCTGAGAATGCGGAACTGCCCTTAGAAAAATAGGTTCGACACATGAAAAGGAATCTTGCTCAGCAGGCTGAAGACGCAGAGCAACTTCTGTGGTTACGTTTTTCTTTCTTCTGGCAATTTTGGGGTGGGGATGTAGCTGATGCAGTCACTTGGCCTCACATTTCATTTCTAATGTAAGTCAAATATTCCTGTACATAAAGAACCTGGCTGAAACTGTTTTAGCCCAAACTGGAAAAGCTGTTTGTTAAATTCTGGTTTGTGAAACTTGAGGCAACCTGAAGTTGCTCAAAATAGGAGTTACGGGATGGGTAGGGAGAAGTAGATGATGCTCTTTTTGAACTGAAATGGTTTAGTACAAGCAGGAGAAGACAGGCTGGCTCTCTGTTGCTTCAGCGATGTGATTAGGTTTTAGTTGTCATCTCCTGCCTAGGGTCCTGAAGATTTAAATGGCATGAAAATGAAGTCAGCTGCTTAAAGCCAAAGCTAATCAAATGAGGAGACTCTAAAGTAGGAGGATAATCTTTGTCATCTGATAGGCAATGCTAAATTCCCATGGGATACATGTGCAGCTCTGCTGTAGTAACATGTCTGTTGTGCTGAGACCAACTCTTCTACCTTCAGCCCAGTGGGCTTTGTGTGGCTGGTAAGCCATAAAAACTGAAAACATTGACCTGAAGTCTCAGAAGAGAAGTGACACCATATGCTAGAGAACTGGTGACTGATGCTGCACATTGAATCTTCTGGTGTCCAGTGGTGTGAAACTCATTTGAGGGATTTCACAGAAATTTTGAGGCAGCAGTGGACCTGCTGACGTGGCTGCTTGGGCATATTTTTCTTGAAGAATGCAGTCATTTTTTCATACAGAAATGAGTTGTGTGAATATTCAGTGTAGGTAAATTTCAAATTAAAATGTAAAATGTAAAAATATGCAAACACCAGAGTTGAGGGTCTTTTAAAAAACAAAACCCCTGCTCAGGGAATGCAATTATTCAGGCCGTGCATACATCTGATTACCAAGCTCCCAAGCTGGTGAGAGCAGCTCTTCAAACTCCTTGAAGCTTTCCCCCGGGGTGTTCCAGCGCTGCAGGCAGAATGCCCTTGTAAAGCCAAAGGTAGCAAAAAGGGAAGCAGGGTGGATAAAAGCAGGCAAAGCCATCCTCTGGGTTAGGCTGGGGGAGACTGCGAACAACTTGTTCTAAAATAATTTTCCTGACTGTGATTTGAGATGTATCTAATGCTTTCAGAAAAAGTAGGTGTGGAACAACACAGGTTTGGGATGCTGGGACACAGGCCGGAGGGTGAGCAGGCATCGAGCAGCAGCACACCTTGCGTCCTGCGCGCGTTCCTGGCTGGAGGCCCCGCAGAGGCAGCAGCGCGGGTCGGGGGCCGGGGCTCTGCTGATGTGCTGTGCTGGCCTGGGTTGGCTGGTGTTTCACATGTTCCACGTCCCTTGGCGCAGCAGGACTTGGTGGGGACGTTGGAATCTCTGGGATGGTGTGTGCACACGAGGGAATGGGGAGGCTGTTTGCTGAGCTACTGCGCTGCCCTCTCGGGGCACAGGGGCTGCAGGAAGCTGCATGTGAACCTCCAATATTCAGACAAGTTCTTATGACAGAAGTCTCACCTGCACTATTCTTCCTCCCTGCCCCGACTTTTTATACAGCTGTGTTATGCCTGGCAGGGAAAAAACAGTGGTCATAAACTATCACCAGATCAGGGTTTTACATTTCCATTTCCCATCGCTGTTAAAACTGGTAAAGGATGCTGCAGAACCTGTGTGAAGAGGACCTCGAGCACTTAGCAAAGCCAAAGCCTGTAAGTTTTCCGGAGTCTGTGTGAGCCCCTGCAGCTCCGGGAGGTGGCACCAGCTCACTGCCGAGACTCGAGTGGTGCTGGTGGAAGCACCGCAGTAAGTGAGCGATCGGGTCCTGGGACGGTCCTCCTGCAAAATCGCTGGGAAGGTGCTTCTGGCTCCCAAGGCTTTGCTTATTTTTTCCAAGCAGTGAGTTCCCAGCCTTTATTCTTCAGGCAGAGAGAAGAGGAGCTGTTGCAGGTCTTGGTGGCTCGTAAATTCCTTGTAATTAATCCTTACAGCTTCTGAGATGTGCCAGTAACGGGCATTGTGTCTGTAGAAAAGCCTGGCACACTGCAAGCCCATTATCTAGATACAAAGTACTCTGGTCTGTCTGCTCATATCCACTTAAGGATAGTTTTCTTTCTGTTAAGCAGCATTGGACTTGTTCTCTAGTTGTGTGTAATTTGTGTTTTTGAGAGGTTTTTTTTGTTGTTTTTTCAGGCAGTTATGGAAATGAAATTAGATATGTTCAAAAATGCAATTAATTTTCCCTGTAATTATTTTTTATAAGAATAATGGAAATGTTTCCCTTATCCTTACCATCTGAATGTTAACAGGGTATTGCAGGTCTTACTAAGGAATACACACAGTAGTGTTCAACTCAGTGTAAAGCCCAGAAACCTTCACTGGAATAATGGTGCTATTTCTGTGTTTAAAGATTACATGTTGCCTCATATTTTTTTAAAAGCTTTTAATAACCTTAAGAAAAAAACAACTAAAAAAAACCTCAACCAAGTAGTTTCAAGCATAAGCTGTGCTCATGTAAAACTCATGGAAAGATTTGTTTTAACATGCCCAAAGTGACATGAAGTTTTGGAAACATGGTTGTGTTCTTACCAAGATGATAATAAACACTGAGCAGTGAGGATTGAGTGTAGAAGCATTACTTTTACTAAAAGTTTGTTGGTGACATTTGAGAGTTCTTGGGTAGAAAAATGGGTGGAGTCTTCCTAAAGTTTGTAGAGTTTGTTGAAATCTATTTTGGACAAAGTGGCTTTGTCCCCTCTAATGGCTTATATAAAGATGTAAGATGTTATATTGCTTCTTGGGGATTTTACCTGATGTCTCAGAAGAAACAAGGTGCTGCTTGTAGTGGCAAGGGCCAGCATTTGGGCCGTAGCACTCCCCGAGTATCCCTTGCTCAGTGGTCAGCCAGGATTCTGTGTGTCACTACTGACAGCTGCTGCTTTCCTCTTCTGCAGGTTTTCATTTCTGTGAACTGCCTCAGCACAGATTTTTCCTCTCAGAAGGGAGTTAAAGGCCTGCCCCTGAATCTTCAGATTGACACTTACAGCTACAATAACAGGAGTAACAAACCTGTCCACAGAGCCTACTGCCAAATTAAAGTCTTCTGCGACAAGGTAAGGTTGGGTCAATGTGCCAGTGATCGTTTTGGAAAGTCTGCTCCACAGCTTAGCAGGGTTTTTTTTGTTTTGTTTTTTTTTTTTTCCCAAATTGTGTCACTTGCTATTTTGGCTCACTGAAAAGTCCTGTGTTTAGCCTTTGCAAGGAAAAAAATTCAACCCCTTCTACTTGGCTCATAGATGTTATGATGACCTCAAATAGATTTGCTGCTCTCAAAATGCTGGAGTGCTAAGTGTTCCTAAGTATTGACTTTAGAGAAAGGTCAGTCTGTGGCAGACTGACAGTGGGAAGAGCCTTCAGCAGGAGAAATCATTGCCATTGACTGGAGCAAATGCAGGCTTGTCTTTATGCCCAAGCTCTGTTGTGTTGGTCCTTTTACATTTCTTCATGTGTTCATGCTGTATTTGTTATAAAAAAACCCCGAACCACTAACTTGCAGACCTTTTGAACAAAAGACGTACCACTGTGAGATACAGCAGCACAGAAAAAGCCTATTTACAAGCTGGATGGGTGCTGTAATTTGACTGCTCTGCCGAACGCATTTAGCACACAGAATTAATGCCTTTCCCAAAGGCACTGTTCAACAGAAGCTGTGCTGAAAGCAACTGTAAAAGCTTAACTGAGTTTTCAAAGAAAGGAAATTTCCCAAACTTCATAACCTGTTCCTGCCTGAGTAGTCTTTTGAAGATCCAGGGCAAGTAATGTGTCATGTTATTTCCAGGGTGACCAAGATGGTTCTAGGCTGTGATAAATGCTTCCTGGACTTCCCCAGTCCTTTTGATTTTTGTGAACCATGTTGACTTCCTATTTTGCTGATACCCTGCTTGATTTGGCCCTCTCAGTTTTTGAATCCTTCATAGGGTGGACTCTTACAGGTGATACCTCAAATGCCTCTGTGTGCAGCCACAGGGCTGAGGCAGGTCTGTAACCCCCCCTCTCCAGTCCTGTGTTGGTTCTGCCCTGGTCACACACTGGGTAGTCTTGCCTGGTGTTCCCCAGGACACTGACACAAAGATTCATCTCATGCACCATTGTTCTGTCTCCGCTTACCTCCCAAAATATATGGTGCCCTCTGCACTGTGTCCCTGCTGTAGCATTCCATTAGCTCACCCTGCCACATCCTGTTGTCCATCTATAGGCTTTTAAATAGGTCCCTCTGCCTTCCTGCATGCCTGAGAGAGCTGCCTGTAGCTGCTGCTGTTGTGATGCTTTCTGCAAAGAATTTACAGGGACTTAGCAAAGGCTCTCCAGAGCTATCTTAAAGACTTGCTAGTTAAGCCTAAGAGGCTTGGGTCTCATGAGCTTTCTTCAGGCCTTTTGTTTTTCCTTCTTTTTCTCTTTTCTTTTTCCTCCTTCAAGATGAGACAGAGGCAGCTGTGTAATCTGAAGTTTTTTCACCAAAGTAATCTGGGACTCTTGTGTGTTATCAACCTGTATTCTCTGCAATACAGAGAGCACGGACTTGCTGCAGGGTAGGGGGGGGATCTTTTACTCCTAAATTGTCCAGTCAATTACTGACACTATGCTAAAATGACTGACAGGTTTGTGCCACTGCTAATAAGACAAATTGGTTAATAAAAAGGCAGAAGTGTAGTCAGCACATAGATTCCAATGGCTTCCTTCAAGCTATGGCAGAAATTTCAGCAAATCTAGTAATACAGTAATGCCAGTGCATTTTTTGTTTCCCTCTGGGATTTTGACTTACTCTCCTGCTTTATTCCTCTGGATACTTTGCAAATTGTACCTGAATTAAAAGAGGAGGGACGAAAGGAAGGAGAAATGTAAATTAAAATCAGAACAGGATAATAAAAAATAAAGCTGAATCTTAAAGTACCTTCCTTTCACCCTTCTTTCCAGACTCAACTTCACTTCCTAGTTATCCCCCTGCACTGCTGTAGGGGAAGAGGGAGATGGGGAATGGGGGCTGTGGTCAGTTCCCCACACATCTCTGATGCTCCTTTCTCCTCAGGGGGAGGACTCCTCACACTCTTCCAGGCTTCAGCATGGGGTTCCTCCCATGGAAGACAGTTCCCACAAACTTCTCCAACATGAATCCTTCCCACAGGCTACGTTTCTTCACAAAATGCTTCAGTGTGGGTCCCTTCCATGGGGTGCAGTCCTTCAGGAACAGGCTGCTCCAGTGTTGGTGCCCCACAGGGCCACAAGTCCTGCCAAAACCCTGCTCCAGCACAGACTTCCCAGAGAATCACAGCCTCCTTTAGGTATCCACCTGCTCTGGTGTGGGGCCTTCCACAGGCTGCAGGTGGATCTCTGCTCCACCATGTGCCTCCATGGGCTGCAGGAGCGCAGCTGCCTCACCATGGGCTGCACCACGGGCTGCAGGGGAATCTCTGCTCCAGTGCCTGGCTTCCCTCTTCTGCACTGACCTTGGGATCTGCAGAGCTGTTTCTTTCACATATTCTCACTTCACTTCTGACTCTTGCTGCAGAACAATTTTTCCCTTTCTTAAATACATAGGCCCAGAGGCACTGCCCCCATTGGGTACCCACGTGGGCCTTGGCCATCGTGAGCTGACTGGCATTGGCTCTGTTGGGCATGAGGGAAGCTGCTTCTTGGAATAAACATCCTCTCAGAGAAGCCACCCCTGTAGCCCCTGCATGCTATCATACCATACACAAGCCCCATGTACTTATGGACCCTAATGCTGGCTAGTTGCTCCAGGCTCCTGTAAGAGCATTGGCATTTCAGAAGAGCACCTATTTTCTGCCCTGTATTGAATCTTGTACAATCAGCCAGCTGCTTTTGAATGTTTATAGGACCATTGTTACTATAATATCCACACCTGTTACAGCCCTGAATGTGTTTGTCCTCATGTGACCACTCTTACCTGTAGAAGTTCTGTTACCCATATTTTCTTCATGGAGGGCCACGTCTATGGTGTGTGTCACTTTTCATGCCTTAAATTATATCTCCCCTGATGGAGATTTTAATACCTTTTGCCAGGCACCATGAAGAATAGGACCTTCAGCCTTCTTAGCTTGCAGATAGCTGTTTATTAAGTCTTATCAGAGAAGTGTAGCCACTAACGTAGCTTAGGCACAACACAGAGCAAAGAATGCCAGAAATGGCTGCTTAATCAAGATTACACAGTCTTTTTAAAGGTAAATTACCCAATTAAAACTTAAAATGAAAGATATTTTCTTTTTTCTACCAATGTTCAATAATTCACCCTGTCATGTAGACAGGAACGGCGGAATTCTTTATCCAGTCATTTCCAAACTACTTTTACTGCAGGATATGGAGAAATGAAGAAGAAAGAAGACTCAAAAGACAACTATTATCCTCGGTTTTGAAGTTTTTTGCTTTTATCTATTTACTATATTAACAAACCTAAAAAGCCTAGATTTTTCACCCTGTGACAATCTCACATAATATCCCATCACCTAGTTCACACCCATGTAGACTCTAATTCTTCCCTGAGAGTATATAGTTTTCTCCACGGATGAAGGTCAGAAATGCTGGTGTACAGGGGGGGTTATGTGCTTAAAAACAGGCACAGATATTCTCTGCATTCTGGACTCCAACAGTCTGGAGGTCTGTTGGAAAAAAACCCCAAACAAACAGAAAACTATGATATTGTGGCTACCTAACACAGATGTCTCCTCTATTCCTTTGTCAAGGCTGTGCTTGCAGTGCCCGGGATGTTTGGTTTTCATCTGCTCCTGTGTGGTTTCAGGACCTGAGTAACGCAGTGTGGGGATAATGGTATCATACTGTAGAATGTTGTGGCACAAGCTTCCTTCAGGCTTGGCCCAGCAATATTTGGGCTGAGCAGGGATGGGGCTGACCTGTCCCAGAGGAGGAAGACCTCTGCTCTGAATGGTACCTTAGCTACGCATCCACATGAGGAAAATTAAATCAGGGTTTCATAGACCACAGCTCATGTTGCCCTCTGGGATCTGCTGTTGCTCTGGTAGTGATAGGCAGTGCTGGGGGAAGGCTTTCATGGGATGGTAGGAACAAATGAGTGAGATGCTGTTGGAAGGAAATAGTGAGTGCAAAGCTGCTGGAGCATTGATGTGAATGGGCAGCAACAGGGAGACTGTTCCTTCAGTTGCATGATTACAGAATGGTTTGGGTTGCAAAGCACCTTTGAAGGTCATCTAGTCTAGATCTCTGCCATGGTCAGGGACACCTTCCACTAGACCAGGTTACACAAAGCCCCATCCAGCCTGGCCTTGAACACTTCCAGGGATGGGGCATACACAGCTTCTCTAGTCAACCTGTTCCAGTGTCTCACCACCTTCATCATAAAAAAATGCTTTCCTTATGTCCAATATAAAACTACCCTCTTTCAGTTTGAAACCACTGCTCCCTGAGCTCTGCTGGCAGGGCAGAAAAGCCTGTTATCAAGACATAACTTACTTTTTTTTTTATGTGGGATTTGAGATGTATTTACCTGGGCCCCAGTAGCCTGCATCAAGTTGACTTTCAAGCAGGGAATGGGAAGGCAGAGGTTTTCTCAAAATGTGTGCTCTTGTTGAATCAGCATGTTCTCCACAAGGAAGCAGATGCTGTTCTGTAGCACAGTGTTTGAATAGCACAACTTTATTACTTCCACATGAAAGGTAAAAATCGGATCTGGAGCCAAATCTGACCTTTCTGTTGTCAAGCTGAGGTGTTGTGACTACTCTGGTAAGGGACAACACAGAGGAGTTCAGGTCCAGCTGTGCTGAGGTTTAGGTGGGATGTCTTCACTGTAGCGGGCCATATCAGCTTTATGGGGTCAAGCAAACCTGGAAATGCCTGTGTCTTCATGTGTATTTTTTTTCTCTTTTTCACCACAGCTGCCTGAAGCTGCTTTTTTCCTTCTCATTGAGTGGGAGAAAAGATGATATGTATTAACATGTATCAAGTATCTTGGCTAGTTTTCCTTTTTATTGCTAGTGCAGATGAGCCCAGCGCTACCAGCAGGCATAGGCAGCCTGGCATCTGTAGAGCATTGATTTACTGGGAAGTAAGGAGGGCTGTTCCCCTTCTCACATGCACCATTAGGCACGGAATCCCACCCAATGGCCACAGGAGTTTTGACACCTTGTTTGCTGTAGCTAATCGAGTCTTCCTCCAGCACCATACAAGGATGTGGATGTGTTTTGGCAGCTTAGAAGGGGAGGGAACGAGAAATAAGGGCTTGGTGTGGCCAGATAACTGTTACCTTTTGCCCTGCTTTGCAGGAGGGTGTTGGGAGACAGGTAGAACTTGTGTATACCAGTTTTGGTCATCTGGTGGTAGCACCAGGATTAAGTGTTGGGGATCTCCTGTGGGCTTGTCACTTCATGCAGCTGGCAACGTGACATCCCTGACTTAACCCACAGTCACATGTGAGGTCTGGGCAGAGCTGGAGGAATGAATGCTATTCCAAAGCTTCTTCCTTCCTTCTCTCTCTCCATCATGGCTGTCTGCACCTTGCAGAAAATATGGCAATATGGCACTGTCCCCTCTACTGCTTGGTTTGGAAGGCCAGGAACAGTGCAGGCATGAACCCAGTTAGGGGTCTGTGGATTCCACTATGGCCTGGCCCTGATAAAAAGAGAGGAAATAGTCCCTGCTTTAAAGCAATGCACGTCTGCAGCTTGAGCTCGGTGAAGGCTGGTGCAACTGCTGCAGGCTCTGTGTGAAATGTGCAGGAGGTATCTTGCACTTGGTGATCCAAGGGTGGTGTGACTTCTGTAGATTTTGATGATGATTGAGTGAACTCCTAAACTGGGGTAACCTGCAAATCTTTATTGTTTTAAACACTTCAACTATATTTTTATCTAATGCTTTGTACAATTATAAGATGCGGGTATCTTTTGTCATCATATCTCCATCTGACTTGAAAGAAAAGCAAGTGTTTGCATCTTGGATATGGTTGTTGGATTTCATTAGATGATAGGACTCAAAAGTAAGCAGATCTCAAAGTTGGCGCACTGGCAAACCTGCACCGCAGGTACCGTGGAACTGACCTCCACAAACAGAGCTCTGGAAGAATTGGTGTTCCTGCCTCTGCAGCTGAAAAAACCTCAAAAAAAAAAAAAAACCACCTCCCTTTCTCTCTCCCCCCCTCCCCTCTTCTTCACTCCCCCATTCCTTTCCCTCTCTTGTCTGACAGGGAGCAGAGAGGAAGATCAGGGATGAAGAGCGAAAGCAAAGCAAGAGAAAAGGCAAGTGCACTGATCCCAGCTCTCAGTTGAATGCCTGTAAGTAGAACTTATTCCGTCAGTATTTTAATATTGGATTTCATTTTGGCTAGAAATAGCTTGTGCAGTAGAACTCTCAAGTCAGTTTTTATCCTCTGTGGACTAGTGCTGGTTTTAAGCAGTTCTTTATGGAACAGACATTGTGTTTTGCAACACACTGGGTCATTTAGGGCTTCATTCTGTATAGTTGTTTCTGTCCAAGACAGGGTCCTGCTGTGTATTTAATCAAGTATGGGTTGTAGCAGTTGAAGTGGTGGAGTGAGGGTGGGATTTTGGGCAGTGCTGGAGCCCCTCACAATCCAGGTGGCAGTGAGAACAATCTGTTCCAGGTATTTTCAGCTTGATCCTAAACTTAGGCTTTAACTTACATTAAAAATGTGTTTACAGCTCCTCAGCAAGGCCATGGCAGCCTTGAGGCTCAGCTTCCAGCCTCTCACCCCTATGCTCACTCTTCTAGAGCAAAGTGGTCCTTAGCAAGTAATTTCAAAGTTTCTGCACGTGGAGACCTCAGCACTGTAGTACGTAAAGGACGAAGAGTTTCCTCCTGCTGAGCATCTTCCTTTAGCTGCTGCAGATGACAGATCCTGTGTTTGGATGACTGATTACTCACCAGCAGAGCTGCTTAGAGGAAGCTGTATCTCCCTGTTCTTTGCTGACACGGGGCAGGCGCGTGCTCTCGCTTGCTCTGCTCCGTGTGCTGTTACCAGCCCGACTGGTTCAGCCAGCACGCACCTCTCAGCTCACCGGGCAGGATTTTCCTGACACAGCAGGTACAGGCTGCTGGAGCAGCTTCAGAAGATAATGCTGAAGGGAACCTGTTTGCTCAAGGGCAGTTGTGGAAAGGGCTGGGTTTTTGGTTTTTTTCAAAGTACATCATGAGAGGCGGTTTAGCACACTGTTAGCGTTTCACAAACGTAGTAGCCCCAGCGGCTCCCAAAAGATTACTGCATGCAGCGCTTTGCATAATGGCTGGAAAGGGAAGACAGTTTCAGTACACATTTCCAGGATTTTATGATTTTACAA
Source organism: Dicrurus megarhynchus (assembly GCA_013399195.1). Lineage (NCBI taxonomy): Eukaryota > Metazoa > Chordata > Aves > Passeriformes > Dicruridae > Dicrurus > Dicrurus megarhynchus. The sequence continues at coordinate 283,529 of VXAD01011876.1, read as the reverse complement.
AATCTGCTTTCCAGTGTTAAGTTTCTAGGCTCGGGCTTAGCCCGATGAGACCCTTATTTTCCTGGAAAGTGCGATCCTTTGCTTTTTAGCTCTTACGTGGGAAGTTTTTTATTCCTTTAAGCCATAAGCTGTTATGCTCACCTCCAGGATCACAGATGCCACGTGTACATGAACTCTTCAACAGCAGAAACAGTTTGGTGGCCTTTGGTCAAAGTTATTTTTACAAGAATTGAGCAATCTTTTAAAAATCGCCTTTGTAAGGAGAAAGTAGTGTATTTTCTACTGAGGACATGAGAAATGATTTTGTTTGAAAAACATTTGTTTTGTTTGTAGTTGGTTTGACCTCAGATGGATATGTTTCCACTTGGTAAAATAAAGTCTTCAACTGTGGTAGTTTGACCTGACTGTATCTGAAGTGCAGTTTAAGGCACCTCCTGCCTCACTTTCTCCTCAGAGGGTCTTTGTGGATGAAGTCTGTTCTCTTGGTGGGTTGTGTCACATCAGCTGGTCCATTGTGAGAGCCAAAGTGCTGTGTGGGAGACAGTGCTGATCCCAGAGTGATGGACTAGGGGCTGTCAACCCTGAGGTGACCAGGATGAACAATGCGAGGAACCAAAATGTGGAACTTGAAAGCGTGGAATCAAAATGTAACTTTAACAACTTGCACAAACCAGTATCTGTACTGCCTCTGTAGTATAATGCTCCTGTGGTGCTGTCTCTTTGAGAGGCTCCCAGTTGAGAACACGCAAGTTCTCCCTTTGTCTTCGTTCTACCTTCCTGGTATAGGAACACCAGCAAGCTTTTGAGGGAATGGATAGGGAGAAGGTGGGGCAGGGACTAGTGTTTGCCCTCTGTTTGGATGGTTTACTTGGTACATGGAAGACCTCAGTTCCTCTCTGGGGGTGAGTGCTACGTTGTTGTCTATCCTAATTAATATTTGAACAAAATTGAGCAGCTCAGTTGGAGAGATGGAGAAAGCTTTGACTACTTCGTGCAACAAGCTGTTTCCTCAGGGCCCAGGCCCTCAGTGGAGAGGTAGACAACCAAAGTTCAAACTCCTTTACCACAGGAGCTTTTCGCTTTGACCTTGACTGCAGAGTACCCTTGTTCAGCAGCGTGTGTACCTTTTAAATGATGTAGGGCCCCATCAGGGCCTTCAGTGTCTTCTATCCCAATCTTTGTCTCCGCAGTTTCTGATGTCAAAGTGCCCATGCTTCCCTCACACAAACGTACTGACATCACCATCTTCAAGCCCTTCATGGACCTAGACACTCAGCCTGTCCTCTTCATTCCTGATGTTCACTTTGCAAACCTGCAGCGTGGGGCTCATGTGAGTAAAGCTCACGGGTGTGGGGATGAGGAGGCTATGGCATATATTTGCAAAAGGCCTGGGATGCTGTGTGTGCATATGTACATATGGAATGTCAGACTGCATCAGTGCTGTAATCAAATACAGGCTGAGCCTCTTGTGGGCAAGAGATGTTGCTCCAAGATGTGTTGGCTGGAGTTAACTGGGGATGTTTTATCATCAAATTATTTTCCTATCAAGTCCAGTTTCTGTGAACCTGAAAGAATTTTTCCATAGCATTTCCATTGCATGAATTGCAGGCTGGTTTTCATCTTGTAACATTCCTTGGGATCCTGGTGTGCTGTTGTGCAGCACAGGCTCCTCCAGATGCCTGCTGCAGGGTGAAAATCTATCCTGTGGAACTGGCACATGTGTCAGCTCTGTGATCCACTGCCAGAGCGCCCTGCCTCAGCATTCCTGGAAAGTTCCGGCTGACAAGAAACTGGAAGGGAAAAAATTAGCATGCAACCAGGTTTCAAAATCTTGAACTTTCCTGTGCTGAGAGTTCTGCCATGCTCTCACAGCATCTAAACTTTACTTTTTAAGAGCATTGTCTGAACTCCTGGCAGGGATGGAGAATAAACTTCTATCCCTAAGGCTGACAGTCCTGCATGTTTTCCTGCAAAGGCCCTAGTGCTGAGTTTTGTCAGAAGATTCTACACCAGTCCAGGCAGAAAGCTGGTCAGCTCCTCTTTGTTCCTGTCTCTCATTTGAGATCCTTTAATACTTTTTATGAAAAAAGGTAAAGAAGATGCTTACTGGCTTTTGGAAGATTGAGCCAAAGTGTCATGTGATTCAGCATCAAAAGCTTGTAAGAGAAAATGAATTCTAGTTCTGGATGAAATACTCACAAAATCTCCCCTTTGTTTTTAAAGGTCCTTCCTGTTGCTTCAGAAGAGCTAGAGGGTGAAAGGTAAGAGCTGCCCTTCAACCTCCTGACACCTTGCCCTCAGATAGAGGGATAAGTCCCTGTAATTGTACCACTGGTGACTTTTTGCCCTGTCAATGACAGCTCCAACCTGAAGAGAGGAGCTTATATTGGTGAAGAGGACTTTATTGCTACTCCAAATAAGATGTCCAGAATAGAAGAGCCAAAAAGAGGTATTTTCTTTTTTCAGAGACTGAATGTTTGGAGTATTTGTCCATCATGATAGAGAAACGCATCTGAGAAATGCATTAATGAATTTTTTAATTCATATTGATGTATACTTCAGCCTGATTTTTCTGGCTTTGAGTAGTGACAGTTCATGTATCAGGATGTGGTTCAGCTGTGCAAATCTTTTATGTTGTGAGAATTTCTGGGGATTTCTGCCAACTCAGACAGTAATTGGCTCTGAACCTATAAGGAAAGAGAGTCAAGAGGAGGTGAGCAGCTTACCAGTATCCCTAATGGACTGGGGGAGAGAATTCATCATGTAATCTGCTACAAAATACTCTGGAAACCTCCTCCCAGACTTCAAGCATTGAACACCAGAACTGGTTCTGGATATAAAACTGTTGCGTCTTTCATGGTGCCAGGAAATGGGATGTTCACCTCTGAAAGCTAAGCTAAGAGAATATTCTGCTAATTTTTAACTGAGTTTCAGTTTGCAATTTAATGTTGCTGTGGTGTTGTGGATGGAGGTGAGAGGTCCCTTTGGGGTGTTGGAGGTGCTGTGCCTCCTTGATGACAATTGTGTGTGGAAGGACCACAACAAAGCTTGAAGTTTTAAACCTGTGAAGCAGAAAATGCTAAGTCTAGCGAGTCTGACCATAATGGGGCTGCACTTCTGCAGTCTGGATAAACTAGTAAGGAAGGATGGATTTTATAGAAGGAAATCAGACTTCTTGTTTTTCCATGTTGCTGTATGCCATAAAACAAGGCCTATGGGACTCTCTCCTTTGGCTGACTGTCATCTGACCTATGCTGTAACTGAGAGTATGTGTCCTGTCTTCCTTTCTCAAATCTACAGTCCTCCCTTGTTAAACCTGCCTTTAGCAGGAAAATTGGGAAATGCATCAAGGTGCTGTGCTGTCCTGAGTTCACCTTGTTCAATTAGAAATGCCAGTAATTGTTCTGTGTTGCAGGTGTGTCAAAGCTGTGGCTGATGAACCCTTGCAAACAATCCAGGCTGCAATACCTAGTCATTAGAAGATGGATTAAAGACAGCAAAGCTGTTAAAGTCCAGGCTTTTTTGCTCTCCTGGCTTATTCCTCAGCCTTAATGCAGTTTTTAATGAGGCTGATGTTACATACAGTGAGTCTGTGCTAGCTTGAGAATGCTAGGGATGCTCACCTAATTGGGGTTCTTGCTCTTTGGTTCCCCTCCTAGCAGGAGACCAAGCCTGCATTGTGTGTCAGCTGTTGTGGTATGAGTATTACTGAAACACAGCAAGGGGTAGGAAGAAAGATGAGACAGCGTAGGAGGAGCAGAGAACTGTACAAATAAATTATTTAAAAATGAGGAGGTGGCCGGGATGGCTTCACCTGCTGTGATAGCATCTGTCAAATAATTTGATTGTGAAAAGTCTCGTGGCAAATGACTGTGAGATACAGAGGAACCTAAGAGTCTCAAAGATTTGTGGGTTTTGTTCCTCCTTTCTTTGTTTCAAATATGACCTTTTTTTCTAATAATAGAGAAAATAAAGAAAATACAAAAGTATTTTGACAGTAAAGATGCTTGAGCAGACAGTGGCTTTATGTGCAAGGAGTAAGTTTTGAGCTAACCTAGGTGTGCATGTTTGTGCCACAGTTTTAAGTGGATATTGAATGTATGTATGTATATTTTGTCCTGAGATTCTCAGTGGATGTACCCATGTGTTTAGCCACTGTGGGATACAGATCTTTCCTGAGAAGCAATTGCACAGTTAATTCCTCTCCAAATTGCTTTTCAGTGTTGCTTTATGTCCGAAAAGAGTCAGAGGAAGTCTTTGATGCGCTAATGTTAAAGACACCATCTCTGAAAGGCCTAATGGAAGCGGTAAGTAAATAAGGTTGGTTTATAGTCCTTGAGAAAAAACCCTGGCTACCAGTCCTTACACACTGGCCAGTCACAGGAGTCGGACTTTCAGTCACAGCTTGTGTCCACATATTTCTGCTCTTCTGGATAAGGAGAATAAGGAAGATTTCCTTTCAATAACATGGAAATTAATGCAAATAATGCTTTATTTTATTATTAAGGGAAGCTTCTCTCTTAAGTACCTTACCCCACATATGTGGGGTGTGGGTATAAGAAGCCTTCCTGAAAACCCAGGTGTGTCAAACTTGATGATTGGTTGTTCCTCTTGTCAGAGAGGGTACTTTAGTTAGAAGATGGAGTGATTTTCAGAATGCGTCCAGTGGCTTGGGTTTGTTTCAAAGCCATGTTTGAAACTGCCTCCACTGCCCTTTCGCAAGCCGGTAATGCAGAGCTCCAAGTCCCAGCTTCTGTGTGTTGCTGAAGACTTTTATATATCTGTGCACACATGTGTGAAATTGCTCTCTGGTGCTTGACTTCCAGAATAGCCTTCCACTATCCCTGCTGCTGCAGAGCAAGGGAAGTACAGAGCTTAAGTCCAAGGAATGGTGTAATGTTTGGCATGAGCTCAAAACTGACGTTTCTGTCTGCCTCTTTCCGTGACTAATACCTCTGCTCAGGGAACAGGGGCTTTGGGGGTGTACAGGCAGGTCTGGCCATTAACTTTTGGTTTTAGAGATAGTTCTGTAACCAGAATCTTTATCTCTTCCTGGCTGTGAGGCTTTGCCAGCTGGAGGGTGAGGGCTAATGGAGAGAGGGATTGAAGGCTGTGAAGTCCTCCCTTACCCTGTGGTCCTGAAGTGAAGTTGCACCTTTGTTGTTTCACTTGGATTTCTAAAAGCAAGGAACCAAGAGCTGTAGCTTGGGGGAACCTCCTGTACATTTGCATGTCAAAGCAGTGTATTGGTTTGGTACTTGCTGCCCCTGTAATAGAGCAGTTTGACAGAGTAAACCAGGCTTAGGTTACTGACCTCCTGACTTTCTGGAAATTGTGCAGTGAAGTGCCATGGTCAGTGGCTGTGGCTCCACATTGATGTCACCCTGCTGGAGAAGGGGAATGTTTCTGATCACCTCATGCTCTTAGCAGCAGAGGTCTTCTCTGTGTTGCTATTTCCTTTTTTCAGCCACTCTCATGACTAGTTTTCACTTGATCCCTCTGACACTAAATTTAAAAACGGTTTTCAGTATGCTAAGAGAACAGAGAGGCATGAGAGAATGAGAGTCAGGGTGTGGAGTGGTTTTTAATGGATGGGCTTTTGAGTATAGGGGCAAGAGGTTGCTGTATGAGAAGTAGCCAGGTTTTAAACATTATTAGATTTTTTGCACAGAAGTTGGCTAAATGCAGAGAAGAAGTTCTCATCTGTAGATTTACACTATAGTTTGGGATTTTGTGTTGCCATTATAGAGCAGAGCAGTTGTCTTCATTTGCAGGCTTTTTTTTGTTGTTGTTCCTTTCTGTAAAATAGGAAGTGAAAGACCATGTCAGCAGTCTCCTTCCTTCACCAATCATTGCTTTCTTTTGTTCTAGATATCTGACAAGTATGATGTTCCTTTTGATAAAATAGGAAAAATCTTCAAAAAATGTAAAAAAGGGTGAGTATGTACCTGTGCAACAACTGCCTAAGAACATGAACACCTTTTTCAAACCTGTAGGCAGACCTGCTGTGTAATTCCTCCATGCACTGCAGGTATGCGAATGCCATTTGCAGTTACGTGTGTGCACACAGTGTACACACATCCCAACATCATCCACAGCTGAAGAATGGATGACTATAGGAGGGGTCCTATAGAAATAGGCAGTCTGACTTCTGGGTAAATACAAGTCATGGAACCTCTCTGAGCTAATTTATTTGAACCAGAGTTGATCATGTCAGAGGAAGAAGAGTTCAGTTTGTTAAAAGACTCCCAGTGATGAAGAACCTCCTTCAACCCATGTTAAATTGTGCCAGTGGTTGACTGGGCTCACTATATCTGCTTTTGGCTACAATTACTAGACCCTGGTTGTCTTTTTGTGGGCTAAATTGGAGAGAACTTTGTTGTGAAGTGTCTGTTTCTCCCAGAGGCCATACTTCACCATCTTTTTATTTTATAGCATAAATAATTGAGTTTCTGAACATTGTGTGATTTTGTTTTATTGTTTAATTTCTCAGTAATTTTCTTGGGTTGTCTGTAAGTCACTTTGGTGTCTCAGCCCCTTCTCCAAAGCCGTTCTTACCAGAAAATTACACCTTTCCAGGGTTGTGCTTTCGTATCAGAATTACCCTACCAGAACAGCTGCAAAACTTTAGAATTTTTGATATCTAAACCACTGCTAAGCACAGCTTCGTGTGTGTGTGTGACCTTTCTGGCGAATTGAAGAAGTGGCCAAGCATGGGTGGTTTCTTCCCTGCGAGCTCTGTAGGGTTTCGTGCTGATAGTTCATAACTGACAAGCAAACCCAATCAGAGCCCCAAGTGCCTGCAGCTTCACAAGGATTCTGCTGGTTCCAACATCTCTCTTCCTCCCTGGTCCAGGAGCCAGATTTAACTCTTCCATTCAGACTCTGAGAAGTGTGGCTGCCAGCCTGGATGGCAGATTTGGGTAAGGACAGCCAGATCTGCCATGGGAAGCAATGAGTCGGAGAGAGATGAGCAGGGATCATGTGTTACCCTTGAGCAGACCAGGCTTTTTTAGGTTTGAGGATGCCTTTGCTCTCCTTGGCATTTAGAACTGTAAAGTATCTTGATCTATTTTGTTTTTCCAGAATTCTGGTCAACATGGATGATAACATTGTGAAACACTATTCTAATGAAGATACCTTCCAGCTGCAGATTGAAGAGGTTGGAGGATCTTACAAGCTCACTCTGACTGAGATCTAAGATCACAGATCCTCTGTGGATTTTAAACAAAGGTCTCAAGTGAACATTTTCCCATAGTTCAGTATGTTGGGCAAAACACTAATCACCTCCAGAAGAAAGCCAGGTGTTTGACTTGTTCTGGGGAGCAGAGCAGTGGTTTTGCTTAATACATTTGTGTTTGTGTTCTTGCTCATGACCTTATTTGCACTTGAAATGGGCAAGCAAAGATTGGCAATTAAATGGAGAGCGTGTATATATTTTTACTAGTGTATAAACCACTAGTAGGTACGGGAGGGGAAATCTCCTGGAAGGTGGCCTTTTAGCCTGGTGATGTCTTATTTATCTATTCAGTAACCATGTGTGAGCCTGTTATCAGCTAATACCATTTTACTGGACTGTTTTCTGCTAGGGAGAGCTGCAAAACTACTAATTGATATTAGTAGGAGTTGCATGTAGGTTGGAGAAAAGTCTTTATAATGTTTACTTGTGACCAGGGCAGACTGTTTAAATCACTTGTGTCATTTGGGGGGAATGTAAAGCTGCCTTGCTTATGAAGAACTCGCCTTAGTAACTGTGTGAACTCTCATCAGATGAAGCTATATTGTATATAAGTGCAATATATTTTTGAAGGTTTGTAAATGTGTACATATAAGCGATATATAATATATATAAAATATGGTGTTCTGTATATACCGTGAATATATGCAATGAAGCCCATCTAAAAGGATGCCATATACAGAGAAAACATATTTAACGTAGATATTTAAAAATGGACAAACCCTTATCATACACCAAAGGTGAGCACACGTTTGTACATTCATAGAAGGCACAAGAGACCTGCTTGTTAAACATGGATCTTCCTATGTGGAAGGAAAAAGATACCGGCTCTCTCCTAAATCCTCATGCACAGGCAGGCAACAGAAGTCCTGGTTTCTCTCATGAACTGCCACTAAGTTCTGAAACAGCAGTGTACTGCTGTCCTGGGAGGTAATTTGGGCCAAGTCTGAGAGTTGGGTCACGAGAGCAACTGAGCAATGCAGTTCTCTTGAAGTCTTGCTTTTGGGAGTCAAGAAGAAGGTCTCCTGGAGGGTGGATTTTTTTCTGTAGCAGTGTACTTAAGGCTCAGCTGGATGCTGTTGGATGAACCCATGGGCTGGAGCCAGCTTGCAAGGCCTAGGGATGTCAACAACTGGAAATGGAAAGGCAAGGCTTTTGAGAGAGGAAGGGGGCAAAATGGCTCAGCAGGCCAAGTGTTAGCAGGGAGTAGGGCCTGCAAGTAGGTTATGCATTCTTGGTGTCTGTACATACCATGGACCAGCTGCTGAGCTGGAGAGACCCAACGGGCACAGCAGGCATCCTGAGCCTCAGCTGGGAGTGCCAGACACCTCCAAAAAGTCCTGTGCTGTGCTATTTACTCATGTGTGTGTGCTTATGAAGGAAAGGCACCCTTTGGTTAATAGCAAGTGAGAGAGGAGCATTTAAAGGGCAGCACTTGGCTCTAAAGCAAAAACCTCTGTTACATAGTGAGCAGATGAACGTGAGTGCCCGGTCCAGTGTCAGAGCTTTAGTTAGGGATCTGGGTAATGGAAGAGGTTTATAATATTTTCAGACACTACAAAGCTGCACATACCTCACCTAGGACATGAAGGTCAACCTGGAAAGACTGGAGAAATAGTCTGGAAAAGTAGCATATGATTTTACTTAATTATTAACGATTCTACTTGATGGTTAACAAATCGTAACCTACTATCGTTCAGCTCCATCATGGTGTTGTTTGGAAGAGGGAGGCAAATGCCACGTTGAGTTGATCAACAGGAGCATGACCTGCAAGAAATAGGAGACACCCCCACTCCCCCTTGGCTCTGCTTGGCAAGGCTGAGGCCTCCACTGGAATGCGGTGCCCTGCCAGCAGAGCCAAGTCCTTGCGAATGTCTCAGACAGGTCAGACCATGTGGTCCTTCAGCCAGAGCTTGTGGCTTCTGGGGAGGCTGGCCCTCATGGTTTGGCTGGTGAGGGGTCATGTTCAGATGGGATGGTTGAGGGGAGCAGCCTCCCAACCCATGGAAGTGTCCTCCCTGTTCATGGCAAGCACAAGGAGTAGTGGGTGTAAATCGCAGAAATTCAGGCTGGGTGTGGAGTCAGTTTTCTCTAGTGAGAAGAGGAGGTTGCCCATGGAGGCAGTGGTTTGGCACCAAAGGTCTTCACAGCCAGACTGGGCAAAGGTATCTCTGGACTGTCACAGGTGTAATTGATTCTCCCTTGGTGGTGAGTCCAGGTGACCACTTGAAGTCCCTCCCCACCTTCTTTTTTAATGATTTATATGAAATACAGTATTTTGGAATTTGTATTTGGATCAATCCTGAGCTGGTTCATTCCATTCCTCCCTCTCTTCCCCACTCCTTCCTTCTTCTCCTCCATTGATGGGCCCCAACAGGGGGTTGGCGATGCTCTGGGCACTGCGTGCTCCCCTCTTTGCTCTGTGGCTGGAGTCGAGCAAACTCCACATGGATGCATCTCTGACTGTGGGCATGCGGCCGGAAGGGGCTGGAGGCCAAAGGAGAGAGGCTGATGTGCAGCACGATGCTGAAGAGACTTGGCCAACACCTGCCACCCCATACAGGAATCCACCGCCGGCACAGCAGCCATGGGACTCGTACCCAGCCAACACCAGCCTCCTGCCTGGGCTTCCCTTCGGCAGTCACGGGAATAATTTTACTATGGCAAGGGAATTTTTTAATGAAAACCTGATATATTGAATACATATCTATATATTTACACATTTTTATTGAAAATGGAAGTTTTATTGCAGAAACTTGGTCTAGGGTCAGGGAAGTAGATTTAGAGTCTCCATAGAAGTAAGATTGATATGAATGTTATTTCTTTTTACTGCTTAATGAAGTATGTGAACTAAATCTGACGATTGTTTTCCACTATAAGATATTCTGGGACACGGGTCTTATAACAGTAGCAGCAATGTCATGTATGTTTTATGAAACTGATTTTTTTTGTTTTGCCTGCTGTTTTTTAATTGAAAATGTATTTTAAACCAAGCTATTAAATTTTATATGTTCATTTCTAATGATGAGTCTTTTATATAACAAATGCATCTGCTCTTATCTCTTCAATTTTCCTTTGACAGGGTATCTATAAAACCCTGGTGATTGTTTCCTAGTTTCTCCTTGCAAAAGAAAATAATCCTAGTGCCAGCCTTGCTGTTGTTATTCCCACATAAGAAACAGCCAGCCCCATTCTCATTCCCTGCTTTATTCCAGCTGACCTTGTTCAGTTCAGTGCGTGGGGAAGCTGTGCAGCATTTGCTACCATAGGACCCTTTCCTTCGGCAGGAGAGCAGAACATCCATGGGTAAGATCAGGTGTGTAGCGGGACCACCAGTGAAGCTGCAGGCATTGACTTTCCTAAGCTGAAAACAAAATTCATGCCAACATCTCCAGGATAATCCTAATGCCATGGTGTCTGGAGTGGTGTTCACCTCCTCTTTTTCACTGTCAGAAAATGTCTCAACAAGCTTTTGCTGTAGCTGGCTCCCAGCCCCTGCAGCAGTTGCTGTCCTGGAGCAGCTCCTGTGCTGGCATTTTCTCAGCCTCCAGACTTGCATCGACATGCTGGGACTGGGTGGGGAGCAGCGTGGGTGGCAGAAGATTTGTGGGCTAGGAAAAGGCCAGGAAAACTTGAATTTATTTCCTTATTTATTTGTAGTTCTTGTGCAGGCTCGCAGAGTTTGCCCCAGATGCAGGAAGATGCTGCAGTGTGTCGTGACTGGGTGATGCCCCAGTGCTGGGGGATGTCCTGTGCCATCTCCACCTGAGTTTGTGCTTGCTGGAAGAGTGGGCAGGGTTCTGCCCCCATACAGTTGGTGTGTGGCCATCTCACAGCAAACCTCAGCATGAGACAGAACCTGGTGCAGGGCTGGCTGAGAAATAGCTGCTACCCCCTCTTCCCTGGCTGTGTGATACCACCATTTTCCTCAGCCTTCACGTGGTGTGTCTGTGTATGTCTGCACCAGCGCTCGCTCCTCCTCCTGCCACCCCTCAGCCCTTTTCTATTCAAGTGAGTTTAGAGGAATTGAAGGTGAACCCCCAAAGGTGCAGCTCTGAGCTCCCAAGGCAGGCAGCCTTACGTGGAGCTCCGTGCTTCTTCCTGGGGCATGACTTGGGGCTCTAATATTGAAAACATTTAGTTAAGCTTTTAAGATCTGACCTCTTTTTGTATGGGAAAGTTGAATTCTGCATCAGTCTCCAGCTTCTTGATGGAACTTTTGGCTAACAAGGGTTTGCAAGAGCACGGAGCTTACATGCTCCTCTGGTTGGTTGGTTTGTATTTTAGATCACTGGATCTATTATTACAATTAAATTATTAAATATTAGACAATATTTAGATGCTGCCTCAACTAGATGAACTGATCCAATATATGAGTTCTCAGAACTTGTTTAGGTGCTTGTCCTTGGACTATCCTGCCATACCACTGGGTACCTTTGCATAGTTCACAGTACTGCAGAAGGGATATTTGGCTTTTTTCCCCCCTTGGCTAGTGTCAGTAGCTGCTGTGGCTGGGGTGGTAGTGGGGTTTTTGGCACATCCCGCAGGGCAGTGCCCCCCTGCCCCATCCATCTGTGTGCCTGTGCATGCAGCTCATGGATAGCTGGTGTGCCCTCTGGCTCAAGCAGGATTTATTTTGTCACGTCTCCAGCGTGGCCACCCTGCAGGCTGCACGTGCATGTGCCCATACCAGCTGGTGACCAGCGCCAACAGCACTGAATCCGTGTGTCCCTGCTGCAGCGCTGGTCACCTCGGGCGGCATCCTGAGCCTAGAGCTGGCCTGCAGGTCAGTCACCACCACTGCAGCTTGGGAACCATGCACCAGGCAGAGGAAAGGTGTGTGGCTGAGCCTGGCAGCAGCTCTGACAAGTGGGAACGCGGTGGAAAAGTGTTTGGATCTCTTGGGGGTTTGTTACCCAGAGGAGAGACAGCCCTGGGCTCAGGGATTGATAGCAGTGAGGGATGATGGAGCATGGCTGCTGCCACCAGGCTGAAAACAACAGTGTAAACTGGAGGGGAATTTGGAGAGGGTGAAGTGACGTGGGGAAAGGTGAATGGAGTCCTGTGGTTCCCCAGCACCAGAGAAATCAAGTCCCTTGATTCCTCAGTGCCCAGCAGGTGAGGAAAGCTGGGTGGAACCCCAGCTGGCAGCACTGGCCCTGCCAACCTGGTGAATTTGCTCTTCTGACTTCTGAGCTTGATGGTTTGGGATGAGCGTGGGGCACTTGTCCTGTGGCCACTGCCCAGGAGTTCAGATTGAACCTGCCTGCCTGCTCCAGCCATCGGAATGTGCCCAGATAGAGCCCAGCCCCTGGCCTGGAGAGACATGGCTGGAGCAGCTGCTGTCTGCAGGGACCACTCTGGGAGCCATGCTCAGCCCCGCTCAGGGGGTGTCTGGGACAAGGGCACAGGAGTGCAGGGATTGGTGCTGGCTCTGCTGAGCAGCTGTGCCAGTGGCATAGGGGTTCTTGCCAGTGCTTGGTTTGATGATGCTTCTAATCTTGTCATGATAAGGTTTGCTTGTTTGTTTTTTTTTCCTTAAATAATGATGTGAGCTATTAATAAGTAAATAAAGGAAGAGGGATCACAGAGTGGTCAGCTTTGCAGGTCGAGTGCCCACAGTCTTTGCTGCTTCTCTCTTGAAATGCTGTGAGCCTTTCAGCCAGTGCTGACCAAGGGCTTTTGGGGAGCAGCAGTGCTGGGTCCCCCATGTGGATATCTCAAAGGGCCCTAAACCACCCCTTGCTCTTCCACTTGCTTCTGCTCTGCGTGCTTAAAAAAGAGCCCAGGCTGCAGGCAAGAGGCTGGTCGAGACTTGCTGCCTACAAAGCCCCAGGTCAGGGTAATGCCTGAGACAAAAGGAGACAGTTATAAAATCAGCGATGGCAATCTGAAAGAACATCCATTGCTGCCTGAATCACCCCCTGTTTTGCTATGTGGCCATTCCCAAGTGAGCTGGCACCTCGTGGCAGTCCTGTCCAGAGCTTTGCCTGCGGGTGACCCCCAGCCCAGCCTTGGGGGCCAGCTGAGCTCTGCCCATGGGGATGCTGCAATGCCTTGGGCTGCCCAGCCCCAGCAGGGGTGAGGGTTTTGATGAGAGAAGGGCCCAAATCCACCTCATCGCTGTAGAGGCACAGCTTTTCCCTGCTCCTCTACATGCTGCAGGGCAAGGGACCACAGTGCTGCCCCATTCATGGCCAGCAGCACCCCCAAGACCCCATTCTGACTTCCATTATTTTTTTTCAAAAGAAAATTTTGAGCCCTCCTCCAGGACTGAAAAGAAAATTTGAGAGACACCTCAAGAAGAAGAAAAATGAAGATGATGATTTTGACCCTAAATTACTCTCTTTTGCTTTTTTTTTTTCCCTACAGGTCCATCTTTCAATTCCTAAGTGCTGGGGGTTAATGATGCTCTTCAACACCATCAAATCGTGCAATATTTAATTTCTTGGTGGAAATTCCCCTCATCACCCTGCTTTGAAAACCCTCCCTCTCTGATCCTCAAGGTTTTCTTCACGCTGCATTACATCTACCCATTACCCTGCTGTTATTTTGCTCTAAAGGTACATCTTGAGGCTTTTATGAACCATATTTGAGCTCCCTGACGACAGCGCTCGGGCGGATGTAATCCAGCGTGACAGAGCGTGTGAATGCCATAAAGTGCAGGGATAGCAGGTGGAAGTCTGGCCAGCAGGGACCTGGCTAGCTGCAGCAGCACTGGGATTTCATGCCCTGATGAAGGGAGAAGGACTTGACCTGAGCTGGGGGACAAAATAAGCTACCAGCAGGGCAAGTCTGTGTTTGGCACTGAATGGAAGCCCAAACCATCAGGTTAAGATACTCAGGCAGGGTATTCACAGCTCAGCTTGCTTCGGTCAGTCGCTCAGGAGAAAAGGAGGGGTGGTGCTTGTGGAGCGGAAGCTGTGGCCAGGGCTCAGTTTGACCATAAGGCTGGAAATTACTGGGTGTGTGGGGAAGGTTTTGGGGTAAAAGCAGTGCTTCTCCCCAGTTCAAAGCCTTTCCCATCCAGCAGAACTGCGAACTGTGAATGTTCAGTCTCAGACTGCTCTTCACAGGTCACTGCATGGTTGGGGTTGGAAGGGCTGTCTGGCACATGGTCCTCCTCCTTTGCTCGAGCAGCCACCCCCAGCCAGCTGCCCAGAACCCTGTCCAGAGAGTTTTTGAATATCCCTAGAAACAGAGACTCCACAGCCTTTCTGGGCATCCCAGTTCTGGATCACCCTCACAGTGAACTATTTCCTGATGTTCTGAAACTCCTCCTCGTTTGTGCCTTTTGTCTTGTGAAGGTATGTGCTGGGTCTCCTGGAGGAAATAATACCAAGAGATCAGAGATGAAGTAGTGCTTTGGGGCTGCTTCAGGTGGACTACAGCCATGGGGAAGCGAGGTGCAGCAGCCCAGAGTGGGGCGTGCAGCTGGGGGCATCCCTGGACAACATCCACCCCTTGGAAAAGCACTGCAAGGTGTGGTGCCAGCTCAGTTCTCTGCTCTGCTGGCACTGTGGAACGATGCCCAAGGGGAAAGAAATTGAGTGTAAACAGTGTTACCTGTACTCAGGAAGGGAAAAGAGCGCAGCTATGCACCCAGAAGAGCTGCAGCTCAGAACTGGAACCTGAGTTTATTTCACATTAGTCATCTTCTTGCATCTCTTAACATCCTGAAGCACTGCAGTAGTGAAGGGGAAGTGCACACCCAAGGCTGATGTAAGGATTTACCCATGCTGGGAAAAAAAATAGGGACTCCTTGTCCTTTTTATGTAAACAGTGTAAAACTAACTCGGAAAGTGCTTTTGAAGGGAGGTATTAGGATCTCCACTGTGCAAGGGGAGCTGCAGCGAGTAAGTCCAGGCAAGCACTAGTTAGGAGAAAAAGCATCAAGCTGGCTGCATACTTGATCCAAACAACAGGCAGGGTCTGCTCTGCAGCCGAGCGAGTGAATGGAGTCGACTGAGTCATGTATGACCAGCAATGCTGCTAAGGAAGTATCACAACTGCAGGAACTGCAGATTTCCAGCTCCTCAGCTGGGGCAGGGATGGGATGTGGCCATTGCTGGGGTGAGACACCTCCCTTTCGACACTAGAACAGGGATTTAAACTGTTAAACAACTCAATTGCTACTGACTTTCTCCCCCAAAAAGCTCAGAAGGTGGCTTTTTTATTTATTTAACTATTAATGGAAAATGTTTTTTCAGCAGTAACATCCTATGCTTGACTGTGTCCTTCAATATATAGTTAATTCAGCATTTTACATAGGAGGCTGCTCAGGGTATATAATCATTGGTGGCATAGTTTGAGAGCAAGCACTGGGGTGGGGGAAATTACCCTTACAAGCAATCTCCTCAGCCCATACCCTCCTTTGCTTTGGCTGTCATTTACCAGGGACGTGTCCTTGTCCCTGGATTTGGTGTCTGTGCTGCCAGCTGCAGCTCTTCTCTGCCCCCCCAGCATTTGGCATTGTGACGCCCAGCGAGACAAATGTGGCATTGGAGAGGGACACAGAAACCCTGTCAGCCGTGAGGGAGCACGGGCTGCCTCAGCTGGAGACAACGTGTCTGTGAGAGCACAGCTGTTCTGCCCTCTGGGAATGTCTGGGGAGGCAAAGGAAGGTGTCAGGTGAGAAGGATGCAGATCCAGCAACCAGGAGCAGAGATGGGAGTGGGCACAGCACAGCCCAAGGAAACTGGAAGAAGGTGATGGTGTAGCCAGAGTGGTTGGTGAGGAGTTTATTTATAAACATGATGGGTTAGCAGTCACACTCCTGTTTGGATGTGTGTGGTGTGACAGCTGGCTGCCGTGGGGAGGACCTTGTGCAGCAAAATTCACAGTGCACTCGCTCTGACACAATTTCATATGCGTATGTTTTTGTAGGAAGCAGCAAGCAAAGCTGAGCACGCAGAGCAGGGCTACCTCAGCTTTTGTCTCTCGCTCATCTACTTCAGACCCTGTGCATCTGTGAGCAGCAAGAGGGGCAGACCACACTCCCACTGTGCTGGTGGCCTCACAGCCAGGTTCTTCTGCCCTGGCCAGAACACATCCAGGGGCAAGCAGGGCTGAGCCTTGGTGTCCACGAGGACATCCATGTGCAGGAGGGCAGCAGTAGAGGCATGTTTGGTGCCAAGGACAGTGGCTTGAAGGTGGCCTTCTCATCTGTCCCATTCTCTTCCACGCAAGCCTTGTGTTTACTTCTGTCCAGGGTTGTCCTGCCTGGTCTCCTGCTCATGCTCAGTCCCCTCATTTGTCTGACTTTCAGTGATGGTCAATAACTGCAGGCCCTGATAGTGACATTTTTACAGGGATGTTCCTTATTCTTAATATTTTTCCAGGAGAGGGCCAAGAAGAGAGAGGAAGAGGCTCGTTCTGCAGGGCTGGGGGAGGAAAGCGTAGGAGATGCAGTTCCAGGGAGGAGGAGGAGACGGAAAAGCTGCAGAATGGATGATGTGGAGCAGGGATATGTGAGTGATTAACTCCCCAGGAAGTGCAGGGTCAGGAGTCACCCTGGAAGTGCGTGGGGGAGGGCAGCAGGGATACAGATAAGGCACTAGACCAGAAGTAACACGGACTCTTACTTTAGGGTCTGCTTAGAGACATGACCTCAAGCAGCAGCAACCTTTCACCAGACAACCAGGTCTGGCATGCCTTGGCCATTCCCAGGCACATAAGAAGGGGCCATTCCCAGAAAGGGGTGTTGGGGGAAGCTTTTGAAGGTGCTCAGTAGTGTCTCACATTATCAAACAAGAGGGGGGACAGAGGCTGTACATCTGAACCGTGCAGAGAGCCCCTCTGATATCAGCTGGGTAATCCAGAGCCAGTGTGAAGAATGGGAAAAAGCAGGATCTTAAAACACCACCCAGAGCCCTCCCTGGGGCTTGGCACCAGTGCTGCACAACACTTGGGTGCCCGTGGACAATGTCCCAGGGGAGATGCCAGTGTTGGTACTGGGGGAGCCATTGCCAATTCCAGGCCACTGCTGCCCCGTGGGGCTCTGTGGTACCAATCACCCCCACTAGGAACGATGTCCAGTGGTCCAGAAGTTGGTCTCTGGTCACACAGGATGTCTTCCAGCACCTGAGTGCTGCATGAAAACACTGCAGGGTTGTTAACATGTGGAAGACAACTCAGGATGAAACACGTTTGCACATAGACTTGATACCTGCCCCAGCAAGGCCTGAGATGACCAAAAGAGGGGAACATCCATTAGCACTGCTAATGCTTTAATACAGTGTGTCAGAAAATATGTACAGGCTTAGCTAACAGTAATGCTGAGGTCAAGGGAACAGTGAAAACAATGAAGACATCCTCTTAAGCAGAACAATAAATAAATAGCATGTAATTTTAATTTTTGCTAGTATTTGAATCCATCTCCTGGTGCCACTAAAATAGGATCAGGGCACGAATAGCAGCAGTAGAAAAACCAGATGGTGCACTCGAGCAAACAGATGGTGCACTAGCATGTCACACTTATCACTGTCACTTACTTTTTTATTTCTGTTACAGTGGACCTGTGGACAGTCCACACCTGTAATCAATATTTGTGGACTGGATTCTTTTAGTTCAGTAAACACTATGTTTCACATACTCATAACAAATCTGTTTGAGTGGTGATTTCTCCCAGTAGTACTGCCAGGGTTCACGAAGTCTTTGATGCAGTTAGTATTTTTTCGTGTAGAAATATATTTTTGGGAGTGAAGAAAAAAAAATGGCAGCGTGTGTTTATTCTATCAGCACACTGGGTCCAAAATAGAGCGGGAAACAGTTTTTGTGGCTCTTCCCTTAAAGCCTTTACTTTTGTAGTAACCTGGTGATGTTTCCTTATGCTGTGCTGGCTGCTTCCCCGCTCCTTGGATGCTTATCCACGCACAAAAAGCTCAATCTGCTTCTGAAAGCAAACACGAAAGATGCAGGGACTTTTGCCTCAAAGCAGTCGGGGACAGCACGTGAGGAGCGCGGTTTTGTCCCCGCTTTGGGAAAGGCTGCTGTGCGGCCGGCTGTCCCTGCTGGCAGACACGTAGGCAGCCTGCCGGGGCGGACGGGGGGATCTGCTGCGCTACCCGACACCCGCAGCCACAACGGGGATGTCCCCTGGGGCAGCTGGCCCACACGCAGCGTGACAGTGTGGGGGGACGGCACGTCTGCCCTGCCCTGCCCTGCCCTGTGACACGCTGCCCAGCACTGCCCCTGGCTCCGCCGGCCCGCCGGGAGCGTGTCCCTGTCCCTGTCCCTTCGGCCCCGCCGGGAGCGTGTCCCTGTCCCTGTCCCTATCCCTTCGGCCCCGCCGGACACGGGGACAGCGCCAGCAGCCGGGGGCCGAACGTCGGTCCGGCTGTACCCGCGCTCCACGGCAAAGAGGCAACCCCCCAAAGGGCCCCTCACACTCCATGTCAGCTGGGCACAGTCTTTGTAAAAGCCCGTGGATTTATCATCACTTTTGCATTCAGAAATTATTCCACCAAGAAATATTCCTTGTTGGTCTGGCTGCTTTCTTTTATTCTCTTTTTCTTCCCACCTCTATTCTCCTTGGTTATCTCTTATATCCCTTTCCCCCCACTATTTCTCAGAGATACCCTGTATACAACTCTGCCTATAAATTCCTTCTGTATCTCTCTATTCCCCCTGAGGACAGCGCATTCACTCCTTGGGTGAATCCCTCTGGTCCTGTTCCTGCCCTTGGCCAGGGCCAGCTGCAGCCGTTTCCATCAGCTGGTGACAGACACCACCTGGCAGAGCTCCTTAGCCTTCTCCGTGGTGGGGCGTTTCTCCTCTGCCTGCTGCTGTTGGCCCAGCAAGCGTGGTTTGGGACAGTCGGGGGTTGTGGCAGCTCTGACTGCTCTGTCCTTCACAGCAGAGGAGGGGACAGAGATGCATCCTCACACGTCTTACCACATGCATCCTATCAGAGTCTTTCACTTCTTCCCATGCATCTTCTCACGTCCCCTGCATGGGAGCTCTGGTTGTCATTATCTATATTTATTCCGTGCTGTCCCATTTGCTAGGCTCTGTGTGTTTGCTACAGTAGCCTGCTGCTTCAGCCAGACCAGATGCCGCTGCCAAAGTGCACTAGCTGTATAGCTGCACCCCAGACAACTGCTTTGGTCTATTTTTAACTGCTGGTAAATACTAAGAAAACCGTCTGAGCCCGTAATATTCTCCCTTCAATGTCTTTTGAATTGCTTATGGCATAATTAGCTGCAAAAAGGGAATGGGGGAGACCTGCCTGCATGACCTTTTGTTGTTTTCAGTCTCCAGTATTAATTATTTTCCCTCCTACTCACACAGGATGTTTGATTCTTTCTTGTCATCCCAGCCAAAAGGATAAGATAACCAGAGCAGAGCCTTCTCAAGCCTCCACTGCAGCCACTTACATCTGCTCCTTCCTACCTCGGAACAAAGGCATTGTCTATCTCAACAAAGAAAGCTTTTCTCTGAAGTGTTTGCCAGCGGTCTGAAATAAACAGGCCTTTATAAAACCACATGGTCCTCCGAGAGTCTGATCCAGAGAATACCGGAGCAGTAGCGCTGGAGGGAGAGGCTGGTGCAGGATGGCTTTGCTGGGATGGACACCACATTGCCACAGCCAGGCAGGGCAAGGACACCGACATGGGTAGGCTGCTCCGAGCTCTTTGGAATGGAGTCCTGAGGATAGCTGGGCTTTGTTCCAGGCTACTACTTCCAAGGAGGGAAACTGCAGCCAGCATGGATCATCCTGAGGAGCTTGCTTGTGCCGTGCTCAGGAAGCTGTGCTGCTGAGTGAAACCCATGGGGAAGTCAGTGGGTGTAGGCACAAGTACAAAGAAGCAGGATAATGTTAACTGCTTTATTATTCACCTTGGTGCAGCCTTGGGAAGGGAAAGAGAAAGCGGGGAGAAGCAGGAGTCGGGAGAGAGGGAGAAGCTCTAAGGCTGCCAGGGCTGGGGGCTCAGGCTCCATGGGGTTCAGACCCCTGACATTTGATGTGAGGATGAAGGTGCTCCTTCCTCATCTAACACTGCCTCAGCTGGCAGCAGCACAAAAAGGCAAACCAGGTGACTTTAAAATAAATCTGAGAATTTATTTTAAAAACTTTAGTTGCCATTTTTAGCTCAGCAAGGGGAACATAATCAAACACATTTTCCCTATAGCACAAGTTGGAGTACAGACCTGTAACGTCACTTCTTTTAACTGGTCTCGTATCCATGAGCTGTAGCGAGGACCCCTGGGGGACTTGAAACATGTAGGCAGAGTCTGTGGTGTGTGACATGGGAAAACATCCCGCTGGGAGTCGGGAGAAATGATTCCATTCTACTTCCCTGTGACTGCTTCTTCCCTGGCAAGGCTGCTGTGCTGCCTTCAGATGCTGTTACTCAATTAAAAGTCTGTGCTGTCAATGACTAAGGCAGTGCGAGTAAATGCTTTGAGCAGGAACTGCCATGTGTTACAACAAGCAGCAAGGAGACAAACATAAGTCGCTTCCCAACTACAGCAGAATTGGAACACATGCAAAATAGAACAGTATTCTCCTACTTTTACAATTCCCTACAGGTTTTTCTTGAAATGGATCCATGCAATTGGCTCTTTACAAAGAACAGTTAGTGATTTACAGGAGGCACAAACCCTGTGTCCTCACTGTGCCACCTCAACTGTGCTTTTTAGTCACTGATGGCATTTTCACAAACTGTTTTTCATTCTCTGTCACACAACTGATTCCCTTTTGCCAACAGAACTCTTTAACGTTGGAACTCAATTTGCAGTTTGAATTATCAGCATTTTCCTTCCCATCATACAGCAGAGGCCAGGGCTCCAGCACGGCAGGTCCCATGCAAACATAGAGAGAAAGCTGCTGGTAATCTACACACAGCACAAAGCGCTGGCCAGGGAGATCCTTTTAATTTGTTGTTTGATGGGCTGGGAAGTGGTAGTGCTAGGAAAGCTGAAGGACATGAAATGTGCAGTAATGGAGACCAGGGATGAGCACAGTACGGTAAAGCTTTAGAAACTACGTGGGCAGCAGGGAAGGATGGGGATTCGGAAGAGCTGTAATGGAAAAAATAAACCCCAGTGGCCAAATGAAGCTGACAGAAGGAGCTGAGAGATTCAAGATGATTCTCTGCATGGACACTTGAGGATGTCACATCTTGAAAAATTGGGGAAGGAACAAATAGAGATAATTCAGCAGGATAAAATGCTTTTTGCTGTCCACATTCTGTGTCAGGGAGGAACAAGGGACGGACAGGGGTGAGTTGGGATATTGCTGGCAAGGCCAGCAGCCGTCAGAGGCCTGCAGGACCCACATCTGTCCTGTCCCAGGGGACACTGGTCTGACCCTCCCTGGGGACCCAGGTCTTTCTTGTCCCGTCCCAGGCTTTGGGATGCAGGGCTGCCCTAGCTGTGGTCAGTGCTGCCACTGCCAGCACTTGGTGCTGCCCAGTACAGCCACAAATCCTGCTGGGAATCACAGGGCCAGTACGCTTCAGCTGCCATTGGAAAATGAAAACAAGGGCTGGGGACAGGAAAAACCGAAGAACACACACTTTTTAACAGCATATATGTTGTGTCTTGAAGGCTTTTAAGAGGCACATGCTGGGCTGGCCCAGGGGAGGCCTTCCCACGCCAGTGGATCCAATGATCCATACACTGACCCTTCATGGGTTTTGGGAGGGGGTTTAGGGTTATTTTTAATCCCAAATCCTCCATCCGGCAAAGCAGTGCCGTGGACGGGCAGGCACCCGACCCCTTCCCTACCACATGTGGCAGGCAGGACCTCTGTAGGAAAACTGGCGTCGGATGCCGGGAATCTGCGGGAACAGAGGCGCTTCCCCACTGGCGGCGGGTGTCGGGAGCTGGTGGGCACAGGGATGTTTCCCCAGAACGGGAACACTCCGGCGGGTGTCGGGAGCCTGCGGACGGGCACAGGGATGTTTCCCCAGAACGGGAACACTCCGACGGGTGTCGGGAGCCTGCGGGAAGAGGGATGTTTCCCCAGAACGGGAACACTCCGTCGGGTGTCGGGACCCTGTGGGAACAGGGCCGCTCGCCCAGCACGCGGTTGCCGGCAGCGCTCGTGCCGCGCCGCACGCACCGCGGGGGGGAGGGGCAAGGCGGC
>VXAD01011876.1:224438-260314 GCA_013399195.1 Dicrurus megarhynchus | reverse complement strand
CAGGGTCCGCTACTCGCCCTGCGGGGAGCGGCTTGGTCGGGCAGCGGGGACGGGGCGGCTGTGCCACGGTAGAGCCCTCAGAAGCGGGTGTTGCTCCGGTCACCTGCCGGGAAGGGGGGGCCGCCCTCCCGAAGCGACCGTGTGGGGGCGGTGGCTGGGTGGGAGCTGCCCTCCGCCTCCTCCTCCTCTTTCCCTTCGCGCCATCCTCCCCTCGGCGGCACCGCCCGGCCGGGGGCAGCCGCTGTGGGGCGGGGAGCGGGCGGGGGCGAACGCGGCCCCTGCGAGCGGGCGGAGGCGCTGCCCTGCGTGGGACCCGCGCTGTCCGCACGGCACTGCCCGCCCGTTCCCCTTGCACCCTCACTGCCCGCACCTCCTTGCCCGCCGCCCCTCTCCTGCCCGGGAGCGACCCGCACTGTCCGCATCTCCCTGCCCGCCCGCCATGCTCCCTGCCCGTGCCCCATCCTTCCCGCCAGCGACCCGCCCTGCCCGCGCCTCCCTGCCCGTCCCCATCCTGCCCGCGCCTCCCTGCCCGTCCCCATCCTGCCCGCACCTCCCTGCCCGTCCCCATCCTGCCTGCAGCCCGCGCACGTAGTTCCCGGCGGGGTGATGTGAGGACAGGCGCCCGGCGCGGTTGGCCATTTCCCTGGCAGCAGCCGGGGAGCCCGGGCTGCAGCGCTCGTCTGCAGAAAGAGCTTTTTTTAATGAGGTTTTTTTTTTGGATTTCGGGTTTTTTTTTGAGGAAGCGAGGCACATTTTTTTTTTCACGTTTCTTTAGGGAAAGCTGCTCGTCTGAAACATAAGGTTGGAAAAAATAAACCCGCTGCTTGCAGACGCACTTAGAGGAACACTGGCAGACTCTGTTAGCTCAGTGCAGAGCCTCGCCTGGCGTGGCCCTGGTGGGACAGGCGGTTGGGGTCCAGGCTTGCAGGCGCGTATCGTGTTTTCCTCTCATTTTTCAATGGAAAATTTTCCATTTTTAAATGGGAATTCTTAGAAGTCTCTCTCCAAGCTGTTAATCACTTTTACCCCTTCCAGGCCCCTCAATCTTGATATCTCCATGTGTGGTACCTCTTGTTTTACGTGAAAGTCCTCTATGAGTACAGTACCAGCATTTTTGATCCATTATATTTAGCACGTTTGCCTACACATCCCTAGAATGTAGACAGTGTCACAGAGCTTTACATCTTTGTGACATTGAATAAGGATCATCCTACATTACTTAACTCAGTAACAAAACTCATTGACTTAGTTTAAGTGCTGTCACCCATTGAGAAGAATTCCTTTTAGGGCTCGAGGCCATGCTAACGATGTGGTGCTGCCTTTTGAGTTAAAACCTTTTTCCCGCAGTATATAAACACTCTGTGTAATAGCAAGAGGCTCGGTCCATGCTTCTGAATCGCAGCCTTCAAGTTAGTTGCTGTGTCTAAAGACTGGAAGAGTTTGGATGCCTAGTTGAGACTGAGCTGGCGTGTGAGTAATAACCACCAGTGCAGCATAGCTTTTGGAGCCATTGCCAAGCGCTGTGAGAGCTTTATGAAGTTTGGATATCCTTTTGCAGAGAAGTCAAGTGTTTTGCATGCGTACACATGCATGCACAAATTTCTGTGATGCTTGCAATTGGAAACAAATCAGTGTGATTACATTTGTCTTCATGTTACTCAGAGTGCATTTTAGATACCTAGCACCTATGTAGTATCAGACCTTTCTAAAGTACAATACAGTTGCCACTGCACTTTGAAGACTATTTTCCTTCCATCCTTTCCCCATCCTGGTTTCCCTGTTAAAAATAAGATTAAAATTCTTTTGTGATGTGCAGTACTCCAAGTCAATGATCATACCTTAAAGCATCTTACTGACAGCTGAAATTTATTTTATAAATGTTTGTAGAATGAGATTAGTGCTGAATAGCGGTTGTCTTTTGGATTCAGGAAACAACTTTGTTTAAACAAGGTTGGAACTCAGGGTTTTCCTCTTTTTTGCTTGTATGCAAGCATGGGATGTGTTTATTCAGAGCAGTGTAATCCAGGAAAGTAAGCTTGGAAATGTGAGCCACACACAGATATCTGTTCTTTTCCTGGAAAATCACGCCTTCCTTTTTAAATTTTTTTTTTAATTTTTTTTTTTTTTTTTAAGAGAAGGGATTGTGGAGACGAGTTGCAGGGGGGAGAGTGAGAGTTGAGCCAGTTGGTAAAAGTCTTGCCACGGGCGTGGGATCTGTTTCAGATGACCTTCATTGTGAGCAGACAGTGTGTGGGTGGTGTCAGCTTTGTATTCTGACTTGTCCTAATAGCCAGTAATGCGATTACACTCAGGTTGACATTGTGGACATCTATGAGTCTATCCGTGAACGGCAGCGTCATGACAGTGAAAGGTCTACCTGCAGCACCTTGGAGCAGAACGACATTGAAGCCGTTGAAGCCCTTGTTTGTATGAGCTCCTGGGGTCAAAGATCGCAGAAAGGTGACACATTAAAGATAAGGCCCCTCACGCCCTTCTCGGATTCTGGGGATTTCACAATGCACGCCGAGGCTACGGCTGAATTACCAAAGGACTGTCTATCGACACTGGTAAGAAAAACATGAACACAAAATAAATATGCCCAACACCTGAATGTCACATCCATGCAATGCTTTGACTTCACTGGAAAAGATAGGCTTGCTCAGGTGTCCCATTGTGCACACACACAGCACAGGCTGTGACAGAGTAGTGAGGTGAACATGTTGAGTTTGGGGTTTTTTTTTCTGTTTCTGGTTTAGCAAATGTAGGGGCTTTTGTTAAATTTAGGTGTGAAGGCCTTTGCTGACAGGTTATTTGATTTGACAGGGATGTCGAGATGGCTGTTGTAGGTTTCTTGGAGCACTTTGAGTAAGAATGGCAGAGTGAGCCTTAGTGATTTGTCATCAACATATCTGCAAGCACTGTATTAAAAAAGGCCCTTGATGACATTATGCTTCACTGGTCATTATAAGAGAAAGTACACGTTACCATTATGAAATAGGCAATTTAATTAGTTTCTGTACTATGTGTTTGTACACGTAGTCTGTTATTTCTCCAGACGTTGGTCTATTCCAGCTGACTAATGTTGGTTGAATGCAATTTTTTTTTCTTTTGTTTCAATTTATGTTGCAACAAAAGTAGGTATTAAAAAACGGCTTGGTGCCATTAAGGTTTTAGATGGTTAAGGCCCATTTCAACCAGTAGGCTTCTAGTATGCAGTTGCCAGGAAAAAGGGGAATAATAGAGGAAAGAGGCTGAGATAAGAGCAGCCTGACAAGCAGCTGCCATAGTATCTCCTGCTGCTCAGTGTTGACACTGTCTCTTGAGCAGCACAGGAGATACCTTTCAGTGGTAAAGGAGGAAGGAGAGGTGATGCAGGAAGACAGAACAGAGAGAAATGGATGAATAAAGAGGGAGAGAGCAGTTTCATTTGTCTTTATCTTAGAAGTAGCCATGAGATGATGAGGGAAAAGATCTAGGGCTTGCTGGGACCTTGAAATGGAAAGGTACAGTATTGCTATATATTGCTGGTCGGTTTATTCTGCCCATAGCCTCTTATAGCTGAGGAGAAAGGAATTAAAGACTTTTCTGTAGTGCAGTGAGTATACTTGCAGTGTTTTACGCAGGTTTACAACTGCCTCATTGCCCTCCTTATATTAATATGCTTTTGAGCATAATCAGAATGGCCCTGAGATGAGGCAGTGTAGTGCCCTGGTTTTGGCTGGGATAGAGTTAATTCTCTTCCTAGTAGCTGGCACAATGCTGTGTTTGTGATTTAGGATGAGAATAATGCTGGTAACAGAGTGATGATGTAGTTGTTGCTGAGCAGTGCTTACCCCAGGTCAAGGTCATTTCAGATTCCCATGCTCTGCCAGTGAGGAGGTGCACAAGAAGCTGGGAGGTAGCATGGCCAGGGCAGGTGATCCGAACTGCCCAGAGGGATATTCCAAACCATAGGGTGTCATGCCCAGCATAAAAACTGGGATGACCAGTGCTGTTGGGAAGGACCTGGACATTGGTTAGTGGGTGGTGAGCAATTGTGCTGTGCACCACTTGTTTCTCTTGGGTTTTATTCCTCTCTCTCTTTTTGTTATCTCCCTGTAGTAATAATTGCAATTGTTGTTATTATATTTTACTTTATTTCAGTTATTAACTTGTTCTTATGTCAACATGTGAGTTTTATCTTTGATTCTTCTCCATGACAGATCTGACCAGAACGTGTTAAAACAGATTTGTTACCAGGATTCATTTTATTAGTTTAATAGCTGTTGATCACAGTGTTGAATTATTTGCTATCAGTTGTTGTGTTATGTAACAGTTTACTTGCTGTGTATGTTCCCTCTTGTGTTGTGGTGTCATCTCTGGGGGCTGGGCTAAGGTTATCATTTTATTGTACTTCGTAACCCTGGATTATGATAGCACAGAACTGCTGGCCTTGAAACTAATCTGGTTTTCATACTCTCAGCATCTCTGTCATCACCTCTGTTTTTGGGGAACCATCTATTAGAAACTGCTAATAATGACATCTTTTTCCATTTTGCCTCGGAGAGCCAACCTGCGTAGAAGACACACACAGTCTTCCCCTTGTCCTCCAGGCATGGGAATTTCGAAAATTTTCAATATCCTTGGGATGTTGAAACCATCATGGTCTGTGAATGACAAGGAACTGTGAATACTGTTCACGTCTTGCTTAGGGTAAAGCAACTGTTTGTGGCTGCTCAGACCCTGGCATCATGCACTGTGACTACTCAGACTCCAGCAAGGGATGATGCAGCTGAGCCAGAGGATGAGCTTATCAGTTGTCCTTGTACACAAGAAGAAATGGACATGAACGTCAGCTCATTTAGTAAAGGGGGATGAAGCAGGGCCATCACAAAAACTGGAGGAAGAGGCAGAACAAAAGGTTCTGGATCCCTATCCCTGAGGGAGCTGTGGGATATGTCAAAAGGTTTCAGCTGCTGTCCAGTTGTGCACATTATCACCTGGCTGCTCCAATGGGGTTAGTAGCCTGAAATTAGGAGACAGGGAAGTAAGCAGTTGGGATGACTTCCTAGGGAAGAGAGCATTGACAGGGTGATTGGAAAAATGACACAAGTCTTCAGCCTCTGGAGGCAACTCTGTCAAGTGTGAAGGAGAGGTATCCCTTCAGGAAGGAGATGATGTCACCTGGGCCGGTGGGCCACTGTAGGGAGAGATAACTGGTACCTGAGGGAATTAGCTGTACCAGAGGGGGTTTATTATGACATGGGCCAGGCACAGTCACCCACAGATCCAGATGAAGTCAGTGTGCACAACCCACGTGGCAGAAATTTGAACCATTTGCCATGGACTGATCCAGTTCTGAAATGCCTGCAGTATATTGGTGATACCATTGTGGGCAATACAGCACCATAAGTTTTTGAGAAAGGGAAGACAGTAGTCCAAATCCCTTTGAAAGCTGCCATAAAACAAAGTAAGGTCCAGGAACCTGCACGGGAGATCCGGTTTTTAAGAATAAAAGAGCAAGGTGGATGTCATCAGATCCCAATGGATTTGATTAGCAAAATAACAGCTACATTTCTACCACCTAGGAAGAAAAACACAAGCTTTCTTAGGCATTGTGGGTTTTTGGAGAATGCACATTCCAAATTACAGTCCGATTGTCAGCCCTCTCTGTCAAGTGACCCAGAAGAAGAATGATTTCAAATGGGGCCCTGAACAACAACAAGCCTTTGAACAAATTAAACAGGAGATAATTCATGCAGAAAATTAACTCTGTCCCAGCCCTTTGGCCAGTCCAGGCAGGACAAGATACAAAAAATGTGCTCTACACTGCAGCCAAGGAGAATGGTTCTACCTCTGGCAGAAAGCACCCTGGGAGAATTGGGTCATCCTCTAGAATTTTGGAGTCAGGGGTACAGAGGATCTGAAGCCTGCTGTACTCCAACTGTGAAAGAGATACTGGCAGCTTACGAAGAGGTTCCAGCTGCTTTGGTAGTGATTGGTACTGAAGCACAGCTCCCCCCGGCATCCTGACTGCTGGTGCTGGGCTGGGTGTGCAAAGGATGGGTCTCTTACACATCATGTAGCTGGTGCTCTGTGGAGTCAGTGGGTCTTGCTGGTCACACTAGGAGCTCAAATAGGAAACCCCAGTCATCTTGATTACTTCCAAGACTCCTGAGACTGGCCAGAGGGCAGAGATTCCAGGATGCCACCTGAGGAGGAGGTGATGTGCTGAAGAGACTCTATTGTATAATAAGAGATCAAAAAATCAGAAACAATATGCCTTGTTTGATGATTCCTGCTGTATTGTAGGAAAGCACTGAAGATGCAAAGTGTCTGTATGGAGTATCTTACAAAAAATTACAGAAACTGCTGAAGGAGGTGAATCGAGTCAGTTTGCAGAGGTGAAAACTGGCTTTAGAGACTGCTGAACAAGAAAAACAGCCAGTGCTTTATCTCTGTACTGATTCATGGGTGGTGGCAAATGCCCTGTGATGGTGGTTGCAGTGATGGAACCAGAGGAGAGGTAAACCCATCTGGGCTGCTGCCTTGTGGCAACATACTGCTGCCTGGGTGGAGAGCCTGGCTGTGAAGGTATGTCACGTAGATGCTCATGTACCCAAGAGCTGGGCCACTGAGGAACATCAGAACAACCAACAGGTGGATCAGGCTGCTAAGATTGAAGTGGCTCAGGTGGATCTGGATTGGCAACACAAGAGTGAATTACTTAACTGCCTGGTGAGCCCATGACATCTGAGGCCATCAAGGAGGAAATGCAACATGGAGATGGGGTGATGATGGAGGGGTGCACTTGGCCATGGACACTATTGTAGGGCTGTCCATAACTGTGAAACATAAACATACACTTCAGTTACTCAAACTGAGCAGTTAAAGCCTCTTTGGTGTGGAGGACAACGGCTGAAATAATATATAGGGAGACCTGGCAGATGGACTCTTTCACACTCCCACAAACCCACCAAGGCAAGCACCATGTGCTTATGATGGTGGAAGCAACCACTGGATAACTGGAAATCTATCCTGTGCCCCATGCCACCGCCTGGAACACTGTCCTGGGCCTTGGAAAGCAAGTCTTATGGCAACATGGCACCCCAGAAAGAATTGAGCCAGACAAGGGGACTCATTTCCAAAACAATCTCATAGACACCTGGATTGAAGAGCATGGCATTGAGTGGGTTTATCACATCCTTATCGTGTGCCAGTCCCCAGGAAAATTGAATGATAGAATAGACTGTTACTGAGAGCAATGGGTGGTGGGACTTTCAAACAGTGGGATACACGTTTAGCAAAGGCCACCTGGGCAGTCAGCACTAGAGGATCTGCCAGCTGTTCTCAATCAAAACTTTTACATACTGTGGAAGGGGATAAACAGAAAAAAGATTCTGGGGAAAACAATCTGGGTTATTCCTGTGTCAGGCAATGACAAACCCATCCATGGATTGCTTTTGCTCAAGGACCTGGGTGCACTTGGTGGGTACTGTGGGAGGATAGGGAAGTCCAGAGTTTGCTTCTAAGGGATGTGGTTCTGTGTGAGAATAGCCAGTGATGTGGATTGTGTGATGTTAGTTGCCATATAACACTCATGTCACCACTGCTGAGGTGGCTATGTGCAACATCAAGGCTATTACAGTAGGAATCACCCAGATTAATGAAGAACAAACTTCGATGAAACTGGACAAGCACAGCAGTGATGGAATGAGAGCTGACTTCAGCAGGCAGCAATCCAGCTAACACACCATCTTGCCTGCCCTGAAGGACTGCTATGAGATGGAGCCCAAAGTGATGCATAAATGAACTCAACAGATGATTTAGAGGGATGGCTCACAGACTAAGGGAATAATACCTGTATCAAAAGACAGAAAAAGTGATGGTGGTTAATTGGGATGTATTGAAAAGTGTGGGCATGATGTAAATGGCATAGAATATGGGGTTGATATTGTCCCGTTTTCCGCTGGGATAGAGTTAATTTTCATCCTAGTAGCTGGTACAGTGCTGTGTTTGGGATTTAAGATGAGAATAATGCCACATGTTGGTAACACACTGATGTTTTAGGATAAGCACTGCTCAGCAACAATTAAGTCAAGGACTTCTCAGTGTCTCCAGCTCTGCCAGTGAGGAGGAGAAGCTGTGAGAGAGCATGGCTAGGACACTCCTGACCAAACTGGCCAAAGGGATATTGCATACCATAGAGCATCATGTTCAGGGTATAAACTGGAGGGAGTTGGTCAGAAGGGGCCGATCACCACTTNGCATTGAGTGGGTTTATCACATCCTTATCGTGTGCCAGTCCCCAGGAAAATTGAATGATAGAATAGACTGTTACTGAGAGCAATGGGTGGTGGGACTTTCAAACAGTGGGATACACGTTTAGCAAAGGCCACCTGGGCAGTCAGCACTAGAGGATCTGCCAGCTGTTCTCAATCAAAACTTTTACATACTGTGGAAGGGGATAAACAGAAAAAAGATTCTGGGGAAAACAATCTGGGTTATTCCTGTGTCAGGCAATGACAAACCCATCCATGGATTGCTTTTGCTCAAGGACCTGGGTGCACTTGGTGGGTACTGTGGGAGGATAGGGAAGTCCAGAGTTTGCTTCTAAGGGATGTGGTTCTGTGTGAGAATAGCCAGTGATGTGGATTGTGTGATGTTAGTTGCCATATAACACTCATGTCACCACTGCTGAGGTGGCTATGTGCAACATCAAGGCTATTACAGTAGGAATCACCCAGATTAATGAAGAACAAACTTCGATGAAACTGGACAAGCACAGCAGTGATGGAATGAGAGCTGACTTCAGCAGGCAGCAATCCAGCTAACACACCATCTTGCCTGCCCTGAAGGACTGCTATGAGATGGAGCCCAAAGTGATGCATAAATGAACTCAACAGATGATTTAGAGGGATGGCTCACAGACTAAGGGAATAATACCTGTATCAAAAGACAGAAAAAGTGATGGTGGTTAATTGGGATGTATTGAAAAGTGTGGGCATGATGTAAATGGCATAGAATATGGGGTTGATATTGTCCCGTTTTCCGCTGGGATAGAGTTAATTTTCATCCTAGTAGCTGGTACAGTGCTGTGTTTGGGATTTAAGATGAGAATAATGCCACATGTTGGTAACACACTGATGTTTTAGGATAAGCACTGCTCAGCAACAATCAAGTCAAGGACTTCTCAGTGTCTCCAGCTCTGCCAGTGAGGAGGAGAAGCTGTGAGAGAGCATGGCTAGGACACTCCTGACCAAACTGGCCAAAGGGATATTGCATACCATAGAGCATCATGTTCAGGGTATAAACTGGAGGGAGTTGGTCAGAAGGGGCCGATCACCACTTGGGGCCAGGCCAGGTGGGTGGTGAGCAGCTGTACTGCACATCATTTGTTTCTTGGGCTTTATTTCTCTCTCACTCTCTTTGTTGTCTCCCTTTTTATTGCAATTAGTTTTTTTATTATTGTATTTTCCTGTATTTAAATTATTAACTTGTTCTTATCTCAACCCTTAGGTTTTACCTTTTTCTGATTTTCCTTCCCATCCATCTGGGGGTGGAGGATGAGTGAGTGAGCAGCTTCATGGGACTTGATTGCCATCTGCGATTAAACCCCTGCAGTTTACTTTAATAATTTTGTCCTAAGAGGCATATTCTGAGATGCTGGGGGAGGGGATGTAATTTTATTTTTCAGAGTAAAGATAGTGGAAAACTGTGCTATGGAATTACACTGATGCACGCTGGTGTGGGTTTTTTTTGCAGTGCATGACCCCTCCGCACAGCCCTGACTTCGTTGAGATGTCGGCAGCTACGCTCCTCTCCTCACAAGTCACTTACTCCAAACCAAGGACTGTCATGGCAAACACAGCTGCCTGCTCAGTCACATCAGCGACCGGTGCCTCTCCCATAACCAAGCCATCTGTTCTCAGCATGGGGGGACAGTGCAGTCAGCAGCCAGTGATCTCTGAATCCTCCACACCTCAGCCTTGCAGGGCCATGGCAACAAGTGTCATACGTCACACAGGTGATAGTTCTGCTTACCATCACATTCCTGCTGCGCAAGAGAAGACAAAGGTAACTTCAGGCTACAGCACTTCCAGAGACTGGTGTGGAGTGGATGACCGAAAACATTCCAGACTGCCACCACAGGACACGTGTGCTGCGGATGATTTAATCAACAAAACCTCTCCAGTACATCAGCCTTATGCACATGACTCCAGTGATATTGTGACCAATAAAGGGCAGCTACCAGTCTGGCCTGTTTCGCCGCAAACCCACTTACCAAAGAATTGTGAGAATGACTTGCAAAAAAGAGCTACCCCAGTGACACCTGCCCCTGTCTCAAGCCCCCAAGTTCTCTGTCAAATGATCCCTTTAAATGGACAAAGCAGCATGATCAATGCCTATGTCAAGCCTTCAACTCCAGCACTCTCAACTCCCATGAAACCTATTTTACCGCAGACAGCCCCGCTCTCCCAGCCTGTGCTCATGGGACCTTCTGTGCCTCAGGGGACTGTCATGTTGGTTCTTCCGCAGCCCGCTGTCACGCAGACACCGCAGTGCCCGCAGACCATGGTGACTGTTGGCAGCACCAAGTTACTGCCCCTCGCCCCTGCTCCCGTCTTCATCGCTTCTGGCCAGACCTGCGCCCCCCAGATGGACTTCTCCAGGCGGAGGAATTACGTTTGCGACTTCCCCGGGTGCAAGAAAACCTATTTCAAAAGTTCCCACCTCAAAGCGCACCTTCGCACCCACACTGGTGTGTACGAGAGGGCTCTGGCACTGCTTCTGTTGGGGTGCTGAAATGCATGTTTTTTTGCAGGAGGGGGGTGGGAAAGGGAAGAAGCAGGTGGCAGGGAAGCTTCTGCTCATATCGGGGATGGAAGGAATGTTCATTCTTCCATGGACAAGCAAAACAAGACATACTTTGTTCTCAGACCTCAGCTGACCCTGTAGTCTTAGCTGAATTTCACAGGCTTTAGTTGGAGTGAGGCTTTGCTGTCTGTGTGCGTGTGTTTAGATCTAAGTGGAATCCTGCCATCTGGACTAGATTAAAATGAATTGTGCAAGTCCCTTGTTTTGGGACATGGAGAGGTCTGGTGTAAGCAAAGCATAGTACAGGTAGTTGGTCTTAATTGTTACATGAGCAAAAGAAAAGGAAAACTCAGAAGCTGCTCTTTTTTGGGGGTTTTCTGGTTGTTTGTTTGCTTGGGTTTTTTTTGTTTGTTTGTTTATTTGTGGGGTTTTTTGGGTGGGTTTTTTTGTTGTTGTTTTGTTTGTTTGTTTTTTCCCCCAGAGTTTTGTTTAGGCTAAATGGGAATGCACTGAGATTTTGGGCTGCTGTGTTAGGAAGTATAGCTGCAACAGGAATGTAACAGTTTATTCAGTTACAGAAGGGGAATTTTAGAGGTAAATGGAAAATAATTGTTATTAATATGAACTGATTTGCTCCATAAAATTTGGTCAGTGTGGAAACAGTATACATGTGTTTTACTTATACTTTTCCTGGTTCCAGGATCTTGTTAATTTAAAACTAACTTTGACTTCTCAGGGATTATTTTTGGTGTGGAAGGATAGGCATAGTGGTAGATTGGTACAGAATAGTTCTATTTTTGGTTTTCCTTGACTTTTTTCCCCTACCTGCTGTGATCAGTCACTGGTTTATTGAATGTCAGCTTGCGTGATGGGATTTGCATTAGTTTGCCAGCTTGTCTTTACAGTTCCTTTGGGGAGAGAGCTTAACCTCTACATGAAGCTGATAATTCTTGTAAACCATAGTTCCGAGGTAGAATGATGCTTCTGCTTCTGGCTTAAGAGGCTGCTGAATTAAACCTGGTGCTCCAGGATAAACAGACTATCAGCAAGTGCCTCGCTGTGTGCACATGTGGGTGCTGATCCATAGGGAGCCTGTGTGTCCCCCCCGTATCATGGTTAAGACACCAGTGGGAGGTGAAACACACTGACTCCTCACTAGCCAGTTCACATTACAGGATCAGGAGGAAGAGTAGTTCAGCTTTCCACCTTGCCCCTGCATGCCGACTAGCTAGATGAGAGCACATCCAGCAGACACAGAGTTTTCTCTCAACACCTGAAATATAAACATTCCTGTGGGGCTTCCTTTCTGCAGGTCCCTTCTCTTCTGCTCCAAAGTGTCCCCATAAATTTGGGCCATGTGGTAGATACTTATCTAGAGCTCTGTGGGATTTGCAGGCAGTAGTTGCAGTTGTGGTTGTTCAGGACAGGTGGGATGTTCAGCAATAGCCCAGGATGAGCAGCAGCTGATGTGGGCAGCCTTGCTGACTGCTGCCATTCCTGATCTGTGGTCCTGAGCTGGCAGGACAGGCTGTGCCTCGGCAGTGCTTGCTGGGGTGTGTTTGTGTGTGGGACTGGATCACTGGAGCAGCAGGACCCCGAGGCTCCATTCCAGGCTTCCTGTTTGCCTGCAGTATTTGTGGATGACATGCTGCAGCCATAGAGATGTGGAGACACAGGGATGGGGGCAGGGGCTTGCTTCTAGTTCAGTCAGTGGATAAGGCAGCTTTATGAAGGATCTGTATCTTTAAACTGGGATTTTGGACAATTGAAAAACCAGACTTGATTAAAGAAGGGAATAAGTAGAAACGATACCTAGTATTTTTCTCTGGAACAGAACTTGAGCTTAAGCTTGTGTTGACTGCATGTTGACTGTGCACATGAGCAGTTCTGTGGAACTCACTGGTTTTTGCAAGGCAGGTTTTAAGTTAGCTCTTCGATAAAACTGCAACACAGCTTCTCAAAAGTAACATACGCTTCCTTTATGTCCTGCAGGAGAAAAACCTTTCAGCTGCAACTGGGACGGCTGTGACAAGAAGTTTGCCCGCTCGGATGAACTGTCGCGGCACCGCAGAACGCACACGGGGGAGAAGAAGTTCGCCTGTCCCGTGTGCGAGCGCCGCTTCATGCGCAGCGATCACCTGACGAAGCACACCCGCCGCCACATGACCACCAAGAAGACCCCCAGCTGGCAGACAGAGGTCGGCAAACTCAGCAGAATTGCCACAGCAGAGAAACCCAAGAGCAGCAGCGCTCTGAGTATGCTCATTCCCGTGCCATCACCTGTCTGCCAGGGCTAGAGTGAAGAAGCACCTTCTCTGCAAACTTTCTGAAGATCAGGAAGAGCTCCAGTGGCAACAACAGAATGGGCAATGGTTTTTGTTTTCCCCGTGTTTGTGCATACTTTAGTTTCCTGCAGTTTAGGTCCTCTGTTGATAGTGTTATGTGAGAAATCTATCATATTTCCTCATCCCTTCCCTGTTTGTTTTTTTCAGTACTTGGGCAATTGCAATCACCAGCACTTCAGGAAAGTAGAACTCTTTGGAAATGATTTTGTCAATAGGTTAAAAAAAGTTACTTGTAATGCTTGCTGTTAATATTTTGATGGACAGTAAAACAGGGTGGTTTTTAATTTTTATACTACTATTTTCTATACCAAATATATTTTCTATTTGTTCATTTTGGTCTTGTTATGCAGGCAAATTACTTGCATTAGTAGGGCTGTGCTGGATGAGACCCAGAGTTTTGGAAACTCCTTTTCAGTAAACCTAAACAATTGCATTCAGACTGTTTTGTAAACACTTAGTATTTGATAACTCATACTGGTTGGTGTTTTCACACTTGCAGCTCCTGATCCTGCAGTGGGCTAGTGCCATTACACCCTCCTTATGCAGGTGACATTGGAGATCAAAGTGAGTCAGTCATTTTTAAAACAAACCAAACCAGAATGACTTAATTTGAAAAGACAAGTGTTGAAATCCTCAACATTTTTTGAATTCATACCCTTTGCAAGTGGAAGCCAATGTGGCTGTTGGTAGAAGCATTCCTGAGTCCACACTCCACTGGAGCAAAGTTTGGAGGACCCAGACTGCTCTGATGGAGGTAGAAGCACAAACACTGTTTAGAAATTTTGACACTAAAAGTTATGCTTTATTTTTGGTCCTACTAAACCAACATATCAAAATAAACTGAAAAATGTAAAAATGGCAAGATAGCCCATGAAGAATTAGTGGGTCTCTCTTTATATTTTTTTGAGTAGAGAAATAGAAAATTAAAGGGTTTTTTTTGTATTGTGGATGCTTGTGCACCTTATAAGGAAATTGTTCAAGGCTTTCTTTTACCTGTATCAGTGCACCACAGGAAGTACTAATTGTGTCCTGAGTTAAGAAATAGCCACCATGTCAACTTGATGATGCTCTTCATGTGGCCTTATACTTCTCCACAGTACTTTGTATAAAATCACCCTTTTCTATTAAACAATACACTCTCCCTGTTGAATGGATTTTCTTTTACACAAAGTGTAATGCTAGTTGAGAAGTGGAAGCAGTGGCTGCAGGAGTGCTGTGTTGTACTGGCATGGTATGAGTAACAAAACGCCCGCAGCACAGTCGGACTGCTCCGTTCCCCTGGTGCGGAAGGAGTGTGTATGTACTCTAGCAGAGCTGACAGGAGAGCAAAGCACCAGGTGTTTTGCTGAGAGGCAGCTCCCCCACTGAATTAAATATTTCTGGAGTGCTGCTTCTTTCTGGACTCTTCTGCCTTCAGCCACTCCTGCACTGAGGCTTAATTGAGCGCTGAGGAGGTTTGTTTTTCCTGTGTGCGTCACATGTGGATAACTAGGAATGCACTGTCTCTTTCACTGCTTTGTTCTGAAATCCTGGTCTTGCTTCCCAGTGTGGGCAAAGCATGGATCTCACCTATGTAAGTGCTGACTTGCCGATCTCAGCTGGCACTCCCCTGAAATTGGCAGAGACTTCAGTTAAAGCACATTGTCATTATTTTTTACACTAAAGTCTATAGTTATAATTAACAGTAGTAAGTTTTCAAGCTGCACTGAATTGGAGTGTTGTGCTAAGTGTACTGAAGTTTTTGTGCCTGACCTTTCAAAGGCCCACACCCTCTTCACTGACATGTGCTGTAATCCCACTGACCCCAGCGTACGTGCCAGTGAGTGGGTGTGTGGACCTTGCTTTGGACTCTCCAAAGGGCTCGGCTGGAACCTCTTTTCCTGGTGAAGTGGATCCTTGTGGTGTTGCTGTTCTCTGTTGCTACCCAGTTTTCCAAGTTTCTGTGGTGAACAAAGAAATGTTGCTGCTCTTACTTTTTTGTTTGGTTTTTTTTCTCAGAAATACCTTAGAACAAGAAGTCTGGCTTTGGGATGCTGTTTTTGCATGCTTTTAACCAAGGGAAGCATGTCCTGTCTCAGTTCAGTAGCCAGTTTAGTACTTCATTTTTTTACAGACTAACCATTTATGGTGCTCACTTGAGAAAACAGTTTGGAAACTCATGTCATAATTATATAAATTGTCATGTTTGTTGCATCACGGGGGGGGGGAAAGGTGGACTGGAGAATACAGACTTTTGAAAAGTGTGTCATGTATGTGTGTGTCATGATGTGGAAAAGCAACTGCTCCCTCCTTGTTTGGGTGTACCTGGCCTGCAATTCCTGGCAGCCTGTTCTGGGATGTGTGGATTGTTCTCTTGTGGATGTGCATGAATAGCTGTGCCGCGGTGTGGCTGTGTCTGCTCTGCCTGTTCCTTCCTGCTGTGTAAGGGTTATTTATGGATTAAGCATGACTGGCATAGCTGCTGTCTTTGCACTTTACTGCCTGAACTCTATTGTTCAGTCTTTTTATTTTGAGCCTATATTTTAAGGAAATGGAACTGCATTTTTGTACGTGTTTTTAACTTTTATTAAATAAAATGTATGTAACGTGACTGGTTTTAAGTCATAAAAAAAATCACGAATTTTCAGGTTTCATAGGTGTCCACTCCAGAACTATGTAAATCTTCAGGATTAGGTTGTATGTCTAGGCCAGTGGAAGACTTGGGGGCTTGCTAGTTCACTTGTCTATCTGTAAAGGCAGGATTTTTTGGATCCTGTTGTACATTGACCAGTGCTCGCTCGTTTATGATTTTACACCACTCGTCTCGTGTATTTGGTAGAAGGTGCGCACCCCCACCAGGGCTTGGGGCTTTTCTGCACTCTCTGGGAACAAGAGTTCCCAACTCCACACTGCTTCCAGCTCAGCCTCCAGTAGCTGTCAGCAGAAGGGATGTGCTGGGTGCTGCTCTGGCAGTGTTGCAAGCTGTGCATGGAGTGAATGCTGGAAATAAGGCAGAGATGAGAATTTATCTCAAAAGGTGGCTGTGCTAGCCCCAGTTCTTCCTGCTGTGGTGGGGAAGTGGCTCTGGCAGGCTGGGTGTTGCCTCCCAGTGTCAGCTGGGAAGGAGGTGTCCAGCGATGGTGACAGCAGCAGCAACTACCTACATTTTTCTGCTGTTTCCCTCTGACCAGTTCCTGAGCTGCAGAAATGTTTGTTTCCAGCAGGAAGGGAGAAGGTGTGATGATTCCAGCTTTTTGTCACAGCCTTTCACTGCAAGGTGGCTCAGTCTCTGCAGGCAGAGCCCTCAGAGTGACCTGGGAGCAGTGACTCCAGGCTTTGTCCACAGAAGAGCACATTGTTCTTGCAGGTGTGAGGAAGGTGGAAAGAGAAGATCCCGTGGATGGTTCTGCTTCCCCATCAGGAGAACAACTGGAAGGGAAATCTTAAGTGCAGGTTCAATGCTCTGGCAGAATAGCACAAACTCTTCAGCCCCTGGGCTCTGCAGGTTACCACAATGCTTTTGTCTCCCAGGGGAAGATGTCCTACCTGTCCCTATGACTATTTTTCAAGGAAGATTTTTCTGAGCATCCAATTATATCCCTAAGAATACTTGGGGGTTTTTTTTTGCCAATTTTTGTTTCTCTGGCATTGTTTGTATGAAACATGGCAATGGATTTCACAGTCTGTGCTTACCTTTCTTCTTTTCCTTAGAACCAAGATGTGATCTGAGCTGTTCCATGCAGCCAGGAGGTGCACTCAGAACACATCCTAATGGGGCTGGAGTCTGGAACAGCTTCATCTGGTGAGAGAAAACAGCCTGCACACAAGGAAGTCTTCCCAACTACCCCTGTGCTGACACAAGCATTGTTGAGGGCAAGTCTTCCTGTCTTGAAACCATTCTAAATCCATGAAAAGGAATCATTTTCTAAAGTAAAATGCATTTGTGCCCAAACATGTCTATTGGCTTAATGCTTCACTTTGCAGAGTGGCATTGCTTGTTAAACACACCACCCTGCGTGGTTGTACAGCCAAACCTTGGGCTGAGCAGCAGCTTGAGTTGCCTTGCAAACCAATGAGCACTGATCCTCTTGAAGCCTGGACACTGGAAGAGTGAATCCAGTCTGATGCAGCAGAGGTGGCCTGTGCTGCACGCTTGGTGTGCTCCTCCAGCTGAGGCCACAGCTCCAGCTAACTCTCCCTTTCCAGCTGTGAAAGCTGTACTCAACATCCTTCATCTGTCATGAGCTGAGTCCTGCCCCAGGACTGCCTCTGGCTTGAGTTCATCTGCAGGGATAAATCTTCTGACTGGGTTTGAAGTTTAATCTGCGAGCCCATCTGCCTGTTTACCTTCCGTTCGTGTCTGGCAAGGCAGGCTCTGGCTGTGAGAAGGCAAACTGCCATGCGTGCAGCAAGAGTAAATCATGACTCAAAACCCAGCAACCTGCAGGCTGAGGAAATGGTCAGACAGTCCAGGAGGAAGGTGCAAAGCCTCAGCCACGTCTCACAGTCCAGGCTGTCCTGGGGTTCCCTTTCCTGCACTATTGTTAGCACTGAGCCATCTTCTTTCCAGATTGCTTTTATCCTCTGTCAAATGCAGCCTTCTTCATTTCCTGCTTCAGCCCTCGGGTGCAGGAGAAGGAAATGGATGGCTTTTATGTCCTGAGGTGTGCAGAAAGCAATGGGCACATCTTAGACATTCAGAAAACTTGAAGAAGCTGGAACATACCCTTTCTTGGAAGAATTTGTCCTAGATGGGAAGAATACCTTAGGTTTAATTATCTTTCTTGTAGCATCTTTTGAGTTCAGAATGACTTCTTTTCTGTTGGGTATCACTGCCCAGATTAACCCACTTCACCCCGTGCAAATAATTGCCATGACCTGTGTCCAGAGTGCAGTGGGGGGGGGCCTGGTGTGGATGTGGTCTGTGCTAGGCAGCTGGTGCTACACCCCCCTGGCAAATGTGGCAAGGAGCTCCATGAGGTTCCTGTGGCACAGCTCCAGGCCTGTGGGCCCCTGTGCCCCCCTTGCTGCCCCCCTTGGTGGGGCAGGGGCTCTGTTTCAGCAAGGCTCTCTTGCTCCTTTTGGACTAGTGCAAAATGCAGCATGTAGCATTTGTCTTTGTTAGATGAATAATGTAGTGATTTGGTTAAAAGCAGTGGCCTTTTCCTGGTTTATTAATGGTGATTAATAGTGTCAGCTCAAAAGCCATCATCAGCTATCCTGTCTTATGCTGCAGCTATTGAACAGGAGGGTAGTTTCCAAAATGATGAATAAGAGACTCTCCAGAACCCTGCTTAATTCCAGCACTGTTTTAGGGGCAGGAAGTACTGGCAAGCTGAATAATTTTTTATCCTTCAAGCAGTTGTGATTTGATGGTGGTTATAGAGAAATACCATGAAAAGGAGCTTTCCCATAATTCAGCTGGTAGGATGTCGTTCACTCCCTGAGATGTGGCAAAGTGATCTCTATAGTGCAACTGTCCTTTTTCTGAAAAAGCCATTAATTCAAGAAGTTTCTCTTGAAATCTGTCGTGGGCACAGCTACTGCTTCCATACTATTATTTACCTACAAATGATCTAGTGTCCTATTTTCCCTCAGCAAAGGGTGCACCAAAAGCAGAGTTATACTGACACCAGGTAATTAAACTGTAATTGTGCCTTCCTAGGCACCAGCCCCACTGCCACTGTCCCTTTCTGGCGTGCTGCTGGGTGCAGGTGTGACGCAGGTGGAGGAGCAGAGTCCCCATCAGTTCTTGGGCAGACTGGGAACCTGGTTGGGTAGCACCATCCTGTTCTGCATGGTATGAGAATAAAGGCAGATGGCTGTGAGCTGTGTGTGCTGGCTGGCTCTGTGCTCTGAGCTCAGTGCTGAGCACACATCATTCCATGGCACAGAGAAAGCCTGCAAGACCATGCCACAGTTTGAGGTCCCTCCTTGCATCCCCAAACCTATTTCTTGCACCTTTTTCCTGGTGCAGTAACTTTCCCAGCCTCATCGGTCCTTTCTGGACCTTCCTGTGCTCCTGCAGCTCCTCCTTTTCTATTGGTGATGCTGAAAATGTCCTTTGTTCCAGGTACAGAAATGTGCTTGTATCTTGGTTATTTTAGAAGCTCATTTTATAAAGCAGCTTTGCTGTGTTGAGAGAGATTTTTTTGTAGCCTAACAGTATGTTCCGTTTAGGTGTTCTTTTTAATTAGTTAATTTCTGTAATTGTTAATAATTAGGCTTTCCTTTAGGAGAGCCTGATGTGGGTTGTAGAGCTGTTACCTGGGCCAGTCACCAAGTGCAGCCTCAGAGAGAGAAGCTCTGTGAGGGCAGGCAGGGCACATTCCTGGGGGCAGGCAGAGCCCAGGTCCCTGCCTGCTCCTGTCACAGCCTGGTTTGACAGCAGCGTGGCTTTCCTCTGGTTTGCTGTGTCATTGGAAGCCACCCAAAAACGCAGCAATCCACTGGGCCTGCCCTCACGAAGGGGCAGCTGTGACTGAGCTCATCGAAATATCTCCCCACATGCGCCAGAAAGTCTGGGGACCTTGACAGAAGGAAGGTCTTAGTTGAAAGAATGAAATCCAAATTGAAAGAAAATCTGAACCACTACAGTGATTAGGAAAGAATATGGAGTACCGTGGTCCCCTGTGGTGCTGGGGTCACCGTGTTTTTTCTGCTCTCCACAGGCAGATTCTGTTCATCCCAGTAGGTCTTTGAGAGCTGCTGAAAACTAACACAAGCTATGGGAGGTCTGCTGAGTGGACTCTTGACACAGAGAAAACTGTGTTCCTGCCACAGCTCAGTGACATTAATAGATCTAAAAATGACTGTTCCTGTGAACGAAGTGCTATTGTTCAAAACTGGATTTTTTCCAGGAGGGTTATAGAGAGCCATTGCTCCAGAGGGCCCACCCAACTTCTCCCAGCAATGCAAGGACATCTGCTCTCTACTCCAGCTATTTCTGGGCCACCAACGTATCACAGAGTCATAGAATGGCCTGGGATGGAAGGGACCTTTAGGATCATCTAGTCCCACCCCCTGCCATGGGCAGGGACACCTTCCACTAGACCAGGTTGCTCAGAGCCACATCCAACCTGGCTTTGAACACTTCCAGGAACGGGGCATTCACAACCTGTTCCAGTGCCTCAACACCCCCCCAGTGAACAATTTCATCCTTACACTCAACCCAAATCTACCCTCTTTCAGTTCAAAACCATTATCCCTGGTCCTGCTGATGTGCCCCAGCTGGTGTGCTGGGAGCTCCTGCCTCCAAGCATGCACAGCTTTGTGGGAGCTTGGCTCCCTTCCCACTGCCCACCCCTGGGCTGCCTGGTGACCCCCCAGCTCCCAGAGCACAATGTCCAGCCTGGCTGAAGGCTGCTGCAGGAAAGACAACTGGGGTGTGAGTCTGTGTGCCAGGGGTGTGATCTAGTGCCCCCTCATGGCATCCCACCTGCCATCCTCCAGGCATGCATCCTGCTTAGTC
This sequence comes from Dicrurus megarhynchus, assembly GCA_013399195.1. Lineage (NCBI taxonomy): Eukaryota > Metazoa > Chordata > Aves > Passeriformes > Dicruridae > Dicrurus > Dicrurus megarhynchus. Next base: position 239,722 of record VXAD01011876.1, on the reverse strand, counting down.
TCTGCAGGATGATTTCCCAGGTAAGCCAGAGAGCCTTTTTCAGAACATTTGATGCCTTCACTGACGGCTACATAGAGTAAGATGCATTTATTTCTGTTTCACAGGTCCCAGGAATCACAAAGTACTTAAAATATAGCATCTTAAGAGGTGTCCTGCAGTTTCTTCTTGCATTAACACGTAGCGAAGATTTCATCTGATGCCTTTTATGCTTCAGCTGAAGTATTTTTCTAATTCTGATAATAAGCAGATGCTTGTAATATATTAAGACGCAAGTAAAATAAAAGCAGAAACCAAAAATACCAGGCTTCCCTGTATGTGAGCACTGAAAATGTACTATTTCCTTAGGAGAGAGAACTTTCTGCTTTACTTTGCAGTCAGCTAATGGTAAATTGTAGTGATTTTTCTTCTAGGACAAGAAATGCAGGGGAAGGCCAGGACTGGTAATTCTGAAAACTGCTCACAAATAGCTGCTCTACAAGAGCATGCAAGTCCCTCTCGAGGGGGGTGATTGAAATGGGGATGTGCCTCCTGCTTTCAGTGGAGGATGCACACCAAGGAGCCCCAGGTAGGATCCTGCCCCAAAGGGATCATACAAATCCTGTGTTCCCTGATGGCTCCCAGAAGCCTAATTTGCCTGTGTGGTGGGATTTGAACTCTGGGATTACACTACCTGTGTACTGGATGGTGGGCTCAGTCCCCTTTTCCTCTTATCTCCCATACTGGGAACCAGATTGAAAGAGACAGTGCCAAGTTCAGACCCGGACCTGAGGCTTGCACAGCACAAGGACATTTGGCACATTTTAAGTGGCAGGAACACAAATTTCATTTAACATCCCTGTAAGTAAGTTCCGGATCAAATTATATTGCTGCATTTATTTTACAAAGTCAAAGCAAGATCTTCCTTCAAAGCAGCACATTTCAACACCTCTAGTATGACACTTCAATTCTAGTACATGTTCTTTTATAAACAGCATTTAGAAATGAGCTCCTAAATCTTGACTCTGAAGATGAACTGGTCCCTCTTCCAGTGGCACCGATCAGGTATCAGCAGGTGGTGAGGATCTCTGTGCTCTCAGAGTCGATGAGGTGACCGTTCTCTGTGCTTCCCAAGCAGCCCCGCTGCCTCTCACGCTCCACCACCCTCCACCACCCACCTCTCCTGCGCTGTCTCGCTGTGCGAGGCGTTGTTTTGTCAGTAGCAGTTCTGCTCCAGCTGGGCTCCCAGGATCATGCCTGACATTCCTGTGCCGAGGAACTGGATTCAGCGGCAGTACTCCCGCTCGATGCTTGCCATGAGCTCCTCCTCCGAGTAATCATATAATATTGTGGACTGTCCCAATGGCTTCTTGTTGCTTTCTGGGCACCTGTCATGGAAGGGAATGAATTATTGGTGTCATGAGACAGAATCAGGCTCTGAAGACACAAGAAGACCCTTACTTAATTTTTTTTTGTGAATGGAAAGACTGAGCTGCTTGTGGCTCGCTGAGACATAGATACTCTGTCATGTCTAGTTCCCATACCCCACTGGCATACTGCCTGCTGACTTCTGCTATCACTTGGCACCAGCTCAGTCTGTGAGTTCATTACAGTACAACCCTTGCAATGATCCAGATCAAGCTCCCAGAACCTTTCCATGAGTTAAGGTTCCAGGCCCAGCTAAAAGACTGTGTAACCTTTATGCTACTTTTACGGTTTTATGCAGAAAGAGATTATTTTGTTTGTATTTGTAAGGGATCTGAGTTTCAACCAAAATATGAATGCAGTTCCCTCAAATTGCTCTTATATCTTTTATTTGTTTCCACATCAGCACAGCCCTCCCATGAGTGGGAACTGATGTATGACTCAAAGGGAACTGGTATGGGGTTTTTTGGTGTTATCAGAAGTGGTTTATGTTGGGTACAAGAAGAAATCTGTCCCTACCTGCATAAGGGAGTACATAGTGCATACTGAAAAGTCTTCTGCAGGCTTTGACCACTGTACCTCACGCTACCAATTAAGTCTACTTGATCTTGCCCTCCAGGACTCAATAGAGGAGCCAGCAGCTGTCAAGTGAGTGCTCCTCCTTGGCCTTGTAGAGATCTGGGAGGCGAGCAAGCCGGGCTGTCAGTCTTGGAAAGCATGGCTCCTTGGAATGGAGGTCATGGTGAGGTACAGAGATATTGAGAATTGGATATGGAGAATTGATCTGGTAAATCCAGACTGCAAAGTGCTCTGCCATGCCATGTCAGCCAAGGCTTTGTGATCATCCACTAGTGAAGAACGAGTAAAGAAGAAATAAAAGGTCTTGTGTGTCAGTTAGTTCATTGCCAAAGAAGAGAGATTTTCATATGCACTAGCATGGCTCCAGATCTGCCCCAGACTCACCATGTATTATCTACTGAATTACCATTCCTCTAAAAATGAGATCTATCCCAACCATTGGTCTTGCAGCTGGGATGAATAAAATTGATCCATTACCATCCTTCACTGAAAAAAACTGAGAACCTGTTTACTAGATGAAACCACAGAAACTGCCCCACAGCAGGTATGTAAACGTAGAATCAGAACCGAAGAAAAGAACCCCGAAATGCTTTTCTAAGGACACTTTGTCCCATAGAGGAGGTGCCTTCATTCTGCTCTCCTTGGGCCAGGGAGCATCCTCAGTGTTCCTCCCACAGGCAGCAGCTGCAGAGTGAGCAGCCACAGTGCAGGGCCACCCTCCCTCTGCTCTGCCCTGCCCTGGCCACAGAGGCTCCTGCCCAGTGCAGCTGCTCTGACCAAGCTGTGTTTATGCTGTGCCCCCCACATGTCAGAAAGAGTCTGGTGTTTTTCCTGGAGTCACCTGATGGACAGCTGGTGACGCTGGGTCGTGTGGGTGTTCTACACTTACTTACACTGCACCGTGCCCTTGATGGCAAGTTCTACTACCAGCAACTGGGATTTAGCAACTGGACTCTTCTCTTACTCCTTTTATTCATTTTCCTGCTCAAGGACTGCAGGGTATCTGATTCCCACTGCAATAAATACAACCTAAGAAGAAAGCTACAAGTCCAAGAGCTCGAACCATACAGCAGTATTTACAATGCAATAATGGGAAAAGGAAGTGCAGAAATCTGAGTTCAAACACACGATTTACTGATTTAAACTCTGCATTGTGACAGTCCTCAAACTAATTTTATGTTACGTGGTGAATAAGAGGCAGAACTCCTGGCAGCTTGCTTGCAGGCCCACAGAAGAGCCATTGTTTCTCTTAGCACTTACATAATTTCCCACTGTTAATTATTCCCGATGCTTTGGTTTGCATGGAGAAAATCTCCAGGTAAAATTTGTTGAGACACAGATGTGCTTTTGAAAAAACAAAAGCAGACTCCACTTACCATGCACACCCCAGAAATGAGAGGAAAAGAAAGGGCTGTGTTTCTTTCAAGAGCAAAGGAAAAGCAAGCTGCTGTTCGTACTATTGCTATATTTGTGGCAAAGATCTGTACCATTTAATATGGGAAAATGGAAATAAAATAAAAAATGAGAGCTTTGATCTGGATAAAAGGAGAAACTTCTGCACCCTGAGGACAGCAAGCAGAGGAACAGGCTGTGTGTGGTTGCACAGGCTCTAACCTTGCAGGCTTTCAAGACCTGATGGGACAAAGCCTGGAGCGTTCTGCTTTGACTTCACAGCTGATCCAGCTTGCAGCTAGAGCTAGGAGATTGGACTGGAGACCTCCTGAGGCCATCCCAACCTAAACCTCCATCTCAAAGGCACATTGGTGCACCTATTTCTGCTGATCCTAGAATTTAGTGAGAGGCTGTGGCAGGGAAATCCCAAGCTCAGGATGTGACAGGACAAAAGCTGGTGGACCACAAGCCTGCTCCCGTGCTCCTCCAGCTGCTCCAGGAGCAAAGGAGGCTATGTGCCAGGGCTGCAGAGCCTGGCTTCAAACACAATGAGTCCAGCTGAGGGCTGTTAGACCTTCCAGTCTGGAAAATAACAGGTCAGTACCTTGAGAGGAAAGACTTTTAAACCCCAGACGTTCTGGGGAAGGAAAGAAACCTGCGAAGGAGCAAGGCTGAGACAGAAGGAGTTAGCTGAAAAGCATACAAGAGGGAATTTGCAGTGTGGTGGAACAGCAAGGAAAAAGAAGGCTAGTGCAGCTCCATCAGGATTACTGGGCAGGCTGCTGGATGCCTCATTGCTGAAGTGTTACTAACAGCTTGGAGGGAGTTTAGAAAGGCACAATGAAAGTGATTTATGAGGCTAGAGCAAAGCAATTTAGGAAAGACAAAAGTAAGAAATGTGCTCCATTTCAGCTACAGGCCTCTCGGTGTTTAAGCTTTCTTGAGGGAAGCAGGAATTATGGGTGGCTTTCTTTGTTAACTGTAAAGACAGTGAACTATGCAATGTGGAGAAGGAAATGCAAAGGGCAAAATTAGACCAAAAGTGAGCAAAACCACCTTTGAGCAAGATCCCAGCAGTGGGGCGGGCTGTCAGTGCCATATCCCTGGTGTCAGGCAGGTGCCTGGGGGAGAGCAGCCTGAGGGCTCCCGTGACATCAGCCCTGATGGGTCACTGGGGTGACAAGCTCCGAGGCACAAACCTGATTTAAGTGGCTGAAAACTAGGTTGGGGTGATCTAGGCCAGTGGTTTTTATCATTTTGCTGAGGATGGGGAAGTCCAGGGTTAATCATTAAAATGCCTTCTGCAAGACCTAGCAGCTGAAAAATGGGTCAAAACAACGCCCCGGTAACTCTGCCAGTGACACGAGCCTTGGCAGCAATTATAAAATCACTGCCGTGTGCCTGGGCTGTGTCATCCACCCGTGAACTACCAGATGCTAGAGAGCAGTTCCCAAAAGATTCTGGGGGAGGGAGGAGGAGAGGTAACATAGCCCAAGCAGGAGCACATCCAACTGTGTTCCCATGCACATCCAAAGTATTTACCAGGGGCTGGTTTAGATGCTTGTGTGGTGCCACACGGGCATGCTCCAGGACAGGAGGGGCACGCCCACCTCTGTCTCGCGTGACTGCTCTCTTGACAGACACTATTAAGTCTCTATCTTTTTTCTATCTAGCTTTTCTTCTCCTTCCTTGACGTTTACTTCTCCTTTAATTGGCTTTATGGGAATTTCTTCAGTTGGCAACTCTATCAAGACAAGGCTGACTTCTGCTGTTTGTAAAGTGAGTGTTTACCTAGAATGAGTCCAGCCACAGAAACGTGAAGGATGAGACACCTACACACGCACATTGACCTCTGTTTCCATGGTTTGATTTGATTTTATTTGATTTGATGTCTTCAGAATTTTGCTTGGTGCTGGGTCATTTCCAAAAGAATGTTTGCACAGTTCTTGCCAGTAGAAATTGCAACCCTGCTTATCTCAGGCAGTACAGGCACTTCACACGTGAGCTGTGCTATGGGGCTCTGCAGTGGGTATAAAGTAAATGTTATCTAAATGAAAATAAGCTCCTGCTCTGTCATCCCAGACCAGAAAACATTTTCTGCTCTCTCAAATCTTCCCTCCGCATGTCAAAAAGGGTGGGAGAAGGAAAGCCTTGGCAGGGTGTGAGGGGCCAGCGGGTGCCTGGGGCTGGGGAGCTGCGTAGGGGACTGGCAGGGCTGGCTGTGCGCCCCAGGAGGACACCGCTCAGTTGCCAACATAGCCCAAAGCCCACTGAGGACACCGAAAAGCACAGGAAAGGTTAAAGTCCCTGTGAGAGCACCTGTACAAGCCTTGCCATCAGAAAAGCCAAGGGCAGCTGTGTTTTCTGAGCGCTCTGGGAACCAGCAGCCTTGCCAGGTGAGTTCCCTGCCAGCCGGGAGGGAGAGCAGGCAGGGGAGGGCGGACAGCAGCGGGTGCCTGGGCTCTGCTGACACATCCACCAGCACTGCTGGGCGTTGGCAGGTCACAGCCCATGGCCAGGATCTGCAGATTAGTCTGCTCTCCAGTGCTGCAGGAGCAGAGGCACTGGGTGACAGCCAGAGCTTAATGCTGAAGAGAATCACTCTTTAGTGCAAAGTGGTGATATTTTAAGATGGTTTTTCAAGTGTTCATTTCACCTGGGTTTTTTTAACACGCGTTAAAACTGTCCCCATTGCTCTTGGTGCAGGCAGACTCAGAGGCTCACTCTGCTGGGCAGCTTTTGCTTATGGAAAACTTCAGATTTCTTTTGTTTGGCATCCAGAGCAGCAGGTCCCCACCATTCCCCTGTCCCCGAGGGACATTCACGTCTCTAACTGGTGTAACATTGGAGCATCTCATGGGCTTTCTCTTATGATTCTTAGGGAGCAAAGTGATGTTATTCTCCTTTTCCACACACTGCAGAGCCCACAGGTGAATCAGGGCCTGAGCTCCTTGTTAGAGCAGTTCTCCACGGCTTTGCAGCAGCTACTCCAAGGTGCCTCTCTGACATGTGGACATCCTAAATTCTGATTGCACATGACCTCTATACTACACTTGAGCTGGAGCCTGGATCTTTTCAAGCAGCGCCTGATTATTTTTAAATTTGCGAATAAGCAAAAGGGCAGAATATTTAGGGCTATAAACCATTTCAGACCATTCCCATTTCTTTTGCTTAGTGTTAGGAATGCAGAAATAGCCTTCCCCTGAAGGGGAAGGTCCCTTTATTCCATCTGGTTTTCCCCTCAATGATACCAGCAGGGGATACTCACAGATGGTCGACGTTGTTGTTCTCTGGGCCTGGCGGGCTTCCGGTTGACAAAGCCTAGGATAAAAGACAAGACACAGTTACAACACTTTAAAGTCAAGGAGGGAGATTCTCCCCCTCTACTCTGCTCTGGTGAGACCCCCCCAGCAGTGTTGCACCCGGCTCTGGAGTCCTCAGCACAGGAAGGACATGGACCTGTTGGAATGAGTCCAGAGGGGGGCCATGAAAATGATGAGAGGTATGGAGCACCTTTCCTGTGAGGACAGGCTGAGATAGTTGGGGTTGGTCAGCCTGGAAAAGAGAAGGTTCTGGGGAAACCTTATGGCAACCTTTCAGTACTTAAAGGAGGCCTACAAGAAAGATGGAGAGAGGCTGTTTACAAAACCTGTAGTGACAGGACAAGGGGCAATGGTTTTAAACTGAAAGAGGGCAGGTTTAGATTAGAACTTGGGAAGAAATTCTTACTGTGAGGGTGGTGAAGCACTGGAACAGGTTGCCCAGAAAAGATGTGGCTGCCCCGTTCCTGGCAGTGTGCAAGGCCAGGCTGGATGGAGCTTTGAGCAATCTGGTCTAGCTGAAGATGTCCTTGCCCATGATGGGGGCCTGGAACTAGCTGATCTTCAAAGCTCCCTTTCAACCCAAACCATTATTTCTTTCTTTGAAACCTATCTCTGTCTATAGTGGGCTACATGCCCTGGTTTAAACCCCCCAACCAACCTCTGTGGAGACAATACAGGTACAAGAGACTCTCCTCTACTAGCCCTGTTCTGCCAGTTCTGTTTCAGCATGCAGGGCAGCTGGGTGGCTGCAGGATACAGAACCAAAACCCGTGAATGCTGACTTGTTAAACCTCCCAGTGCCCACTGCGCCACCAGCTGCAGGCAGCAGTACGAAAACACCTGCTAAGGGAGGAAGTTACTGCAACATCAACCATTTGCACCTGACAAAAGGTATTTCCCTGAAAAATTATCCATCTGGAGTGAAACATCCATCTTCCCTATGCTGGAATCCACAGGCTTTCAGTGGGATATCTGGGGAGCAACCAAAGTCAAACCTAATGTTATTTAAAATGGGGGCAGTGATGGGACCCTTCGTCCCCAGCTGGGCCAGTAATAAAATGAACCCTCTGTAGCCAGATGCTACTGAGAAGAATATGAGTCTCATCTTTTTCTACCTTTTCACTCTACTCTTACAGAGAAAGGGAGTGGGACAGCGACATGGTTTTGCATAAAACTAGGCCCATCTTGGCTTGTCATTATTTTTTCTGAGGTGCAGTTGTAAAGCTGGTGGGCCTCCTTCACACAAGCTTTCCTGAATCTCAAAACAACACTAACAAGTTAAACAGGTAGCACGAAAACAGGGCCCTCCAGAAAACAGAGATGAAAAGCTGCTCCATCAGTGTGGAAAAGAGGAAAGTATTTTTCTGTACAAGAAAAAAGGGAAGCAAAGGAACCAGGGAGAGAGAGGTGTGGGAAAGCTTGCAATGCAGAGCCATTGCCTGTTCCTCTGCTGTGTTTCTGCAGGGCTGGATGGGATCAAGTGATTCCTCAGTGAGATCATGTACATGCTCTTGGAACAGCTCAAACCTGTGCTGCCTCAAGGTCATGCACGGGACTGGTGCTGGCAGGTGTGGGAGCTATGGAGGGGCAATGCCCCACTACAGGCACTGCTGGTGCAATAGTGATGGCTTCACACACAGTTTTGCGCCAGTTTAAATCTGTTGGTATTGGTCAGGCCTGTATGTATTGCTACTGCTGGGTAGCAATGTCTGCCTGGGTGTCTGCAGTTATTGCATGGCACCCGATTTTAATCTGCAAGGAGATTTTTTCACTACAGTCTTTCCTCAGCTGCTTCTCATGAGGATGGACAGGAGTTGAGGTTTAAACACCGTGGTCTCAGACACTGCTAGGCAGGTAGAGAGGTGCTTGACAGCAAACTGCTCAGTTCTTTCCTGCCTCTTGCAAGGGCTTTGTGCTGCTGTGGTCACCTTTGGCTCCCATGCTTCAGCAGGTGAGGAGGGTTGCACCAAGGACACCTCTCTCATGGCACTGGGTCAACATCTCTTCCAGGTGAGCCCTTAGTAGTTTCCATTTCAGGAGCTGGGAAGGGTATCTGTCCTCCCCAGTACTTCACATCTTGGCTGCCTGCTTAAAATTACAATAGATGTTGCCAGTCTTTCACAGGGTTTTAGTGTAATACTTGTCAAAAGGCATTCCACATCCTTTCAGAAGAGTCCTTGCTCTTTGGCAACACTTTGTTTTCTCTGGAAGAGGCTGAACTACTCTAGAAAGAGCTTCTGGGTCCAAGCAGAGACAAAGGGATGTGAGAAGGCTGACAGTGAGGTAAGACAATTCTCTCCTGGTTATTTAGGATTGTTTCTTGGCAATCTCCCGCAAGCAACAAGAGCAAGAAGCAGTGCCAGGAGAACAGCATGCTGAGCTCTGACAGCTGACTTCTCCTGGGATTGCATCCTACAATGCAGCTCCTCATCCATCATCCACTGGACTACTGTTGCCGCCCGAGTTTCCTTCCACCAGGCGAAGAACATTATTCATCCTCAGCACCAAAGGAAATACACTTCTTGAGGAGTGCTTTGATGATGTTCTTCCCACAGTGAGAACCCAGCTTCCAATACTTCTGTGCAAAGGGCGGGTTTGGATCATTTTAGGGAGGGGTTTGGATTGTACAGTAGGTTGTCTGTTTCTTCTTCCCTCATGTCTGACTCCTCCATATTACGAGCTGTACGTGTTGTGTGGGTGGAAGACAGAATTAATTAGTCATCAGGATAGAGCAGCCCTGGTTAGCAAAAATCTGCTCTCTGTGCAAAACCTGCTCCCACCTTTTCCAAGGGATCTGTCAGCAACAATGCTTATTTCCCAAGAGAATTTGGAACTGGCAGAGGTAGATCTCTACCGACATTTCATCCACTGTATGAGTCAAAAATGGTGGCAAGTAAAAACAAAAGGTACCTCCAGCTTCTGCCTTTTCCCGGCCATCAGCCTCCGTGCTTTGAGAGCTGCTCACAGTTCCTGCGGGCAAAGGAGAGCGGCCCGGCGGTGCCCGGGTGACACCGTGTGCCGGGCAGCAGGCAGGGCGCGGAGCACCAGCTGCCCTGGGCTGTGAGACACAATAAAAACTGACCCCACCCAGCCGGCTCGGGATTGCTGTAATGTGTGTGTTGCAAGTTCAGCAGATAATTAGTACTAGCCCTTTATGTGGGTTAGGATGATGTGCATGTCAGGACACTTTAATATTTATATGTCCCTATCCTACAGCTAAATAAGTAATTGCCGGCCTGGCTGGCCTGTGCCCTGTTAAGAGATAAATGAAGTCAGCTTCTCCTTTCTGCAGCTTGCAGTCATCTTTTTATTACTCATCTAGACTGTGGTGTGTCTCCTCGTTTTCCACCCTATTCTCAGCATAGGCATCTTGTGCTGAGGTCTGCTGTGCCACAGAGCCCCACATCACCCCCTCCTCCAAGTTTAAAGGCTTGGCTATTAAGCTCACCCAGCATGTATCCACATTTAATTTAACGTCATGACATGTGAGGCGGAATGGTTTGACAATCATTGCACACATAGTTCAGCCATCCTTTAGGGCAGCATCTCCTGGGAGCAAGGCAGAGCGGAGAGCTGGAAGCAAGAGCTATTTCTCTCTGCTGCCTGCATGAACCACAACTCCTGGGGTGCAGCTTCCCACTCCCCCCAATCCAGTGCAAGTTCCTCATGGCCCTGCCAGCCCTTACCCACCTTCTCTCTGTCAGCTGCAGCAGCTGTAAGCTGGGTGAGAACACCCTTCCCTGGGACCTTCCACAGGGGGATCTGGAGCCGCGTACCTTTGGAGGCTCTAGAGCTGCTCCCAAGCTGCGTTGAAACCACCCAGCTAGTCTCAACTATTAACATTGTCTCCAAAACTGGGAGGCCAAATTCAAGCTCTCTCTGAGACGGTCCCTGTGCTGGCCCCTGAGACATGCCCAAGCATTATTTGGGAGACTACAAGCTGGTCATGACCAAAAATCATGCCAGCTCAGTGGGGCAGACCATCACGGTCCAGTGCCAGGCAGCTGCTATGGTACAGTTCACCAGTACAGATACAGCCCTGGATGCAGGAGAGATACAGGCCCTGAGTGCAGCTCGGGTGCAACTCACGTCCAAGGCAGCCTGGTGAGTGACTAAGCCACGTAAAATATCTACATGGAGCAGTGTGGTCTCTGCCAGTGCTGGTCCACTGGGTGTGGTTTAATAGCGCAGCGTTTCTGAAAAATGCAAACCGGTGCCTCCTTCCCAGCCTCTGCTCCTCCCAAATCCCTCTTCACAAACACGCTGTGAATGGGACCAGGGGACCGGTCTGAGCTGAAATGCCAAGCTGCTGCTGTGCCAGGGAAGGAGGGTATCAGCTGGAGAGCCCTGCAGGTGCGGTCTGCAGCGGAGGGTGGAGCTGGTACCACAGCAGGGCAGCAGCCTCCAGCGACACCAGCACAGGACTGGGGGCTGAGCCAGTCAGCACTGCTGGAATCAGCCTCTCCAGCCGGCAGCCAGTTATTACTGGCAAAAAAAAAGCAGCTTACCTAAGGTGCCAGCAGGTACCAAACGTGACCCATGGCCCCAGCTGCACCCCAGGCAAAGCACTCCCAGCTTTGCTCTGGTCTGCAGCAACATCCTCTGGCCAGCCAAGGAATTAAGAGCAGGCGGTGGACGGGAAGTGGGCAGGGATGCAAGGAGTTCCCACGCTTCTCCTCTCCTGCCAACTAAACCACCAGATTCCAGCTATTCTGCGCATGCCCTGGGCTTACTTTTTAGATCACAAATAGTTTCCAGGGCAAAAGCAACCCATGCTCTGCCAAGTGAAGGGGGGAAGTTGTGGAAAATAGCTAGTCAGCAGTTGTTCCAAGTCCAGGTGCAACACAGCTGTGCTGGGAGGGTGATGCTGCCTGAGGGGACAGCACAGCTCACCGCCTCCGGGCTCTGGTGAAATTTCAGGTGCTTTTAACAAGACAATGAATGTAACGGGAGAGAGAGGGAGACCTCTAACTCAGCAACCGCCAGATCTACAACTGGACATTAACTGCAGAATCTGAAATAATCTGATTTTGGGAAGTTCAAGGAGTCCCAGATGTTCAGCTGGAAATGACATTTTCTGAAGTCCTCAGGCTCCCTATGAAAGTGTAGCACCATGTCTTGACTCGAGGGCATTTCTGCCTATTAACACAACCAGGAAGAAAATGCTGAAATGAACTGCTAACAACATGCAATCAAAAAGACCAAATTTCTGTTTGAGGGAAGCACATTTTAACAAGAGTAGAAAAATAAACCTGAGTTCCTGTAAGAAACTAATGGGGCATGACATTTAATGTCCCTTCAGGACCCTAATGTGTTTGCAGCCAGGACCAGCCAGCCACGAGGTGACGCTGTGCCACATCACTCTGCAAAAAAACATCCGGCTGAAAAAATCAGGCAAAGCTTTGAAGACTTGGGTGTTTTAAAAGTATATGATAGTCCCACTAGAAGTTGGTGAATACACCCTCTACCTGTTACTCCTGTGCTGCAGCCGAAGTCACATTGCTTATTGAAATCACTTCACGTCTCCAGTCAGGAGGAGCGATGGTGCCATGGAAAAAGCTATTAAAACCAAGACCCTAACATGTCTGCATTATTCCTCCATTTCAGGAAACCAGTGGAGAAATGCCTGAGGCCACAGCCTCTGCCCTGGCTTCCACCAAGAGCTGCCACCCCTGCTCTGTGCTGCAGCAGCACCTGCAAAACCTCAACTACATTCTTCTGTCTTGAGACAAGAAACAAGGAAAAGCATGTACAACCATCTGGAATTGAGAGCAAAGCTGAAAATGGATGTTTGATGCTGACAAGAGGTGTTGGGGTCTGCTCTGAGCCATGTCCAGGTTTCCCATCAGGATTTGGTTCCAGCCTGCTGCTGTGATACGCTTTCACCCTTGCTCCCAAGCGCTATTTGAATATAGCAGAGGTGGCTCAAGCCTTTAAATGCAGGTGCATTCCCCTCCACCAGCCCTTGTCACCTGGCCTGACTGCCCACCGGCACTGCCAGCTTGCTGCTGGATGGAAAATTGTGCCAGGGTTCAGGTGTGAAACACAATATTGATGCACATCATGCCCAGGAGGAGCCCAGCCATGACAGCAGAAAGATGAGTACTGCTTGTAATTCTGCTCTCTTCTGACTGGTATCAAAGGTCTCTTCTACTCCCACTGGCCCAAATCTGCTCCTCCAGGGGCTATTTCTCATCAGACTTTCCTACTGTAATACCTCCTTGTTGCCTTTCCTTCTCCTGCCTCACCTTTCCCCCATTAACTGCTGAATTAACTCGTCCTTTCTTCTCTGAAATTTCTTTGCTTATCCTCCAATTTGCACAGCTGAACAGGGCAAAGCAAGCAAGTTCCTTCCACAAGACAGAAAATACAAATGACTTGAGAAGTTGGCAACACTCAGAGAAATTGCCCTCAAAACTTCTAGCGAGGAACCAGTGACGCAATGAAGCTGATATCCCTTTCCAGAAACCACCTCCACCAGCCTCTTGGGAAGGGTGGGACTGCACTTTGCACAACAACCTAAAAGACTAAATTGCACCCAGTAAACAAACAAAACCTGGTGCTGCAAACAGTTTCCTCCCTCCTTTTCACAGGCTAGTGACTTTTTAGGCCTCAAGGAGTCAGAACAGTAAGCCCGTGACCGCTGTCTCTGCCACCTCGGGTTTAGGTAAATAAAGTGCTACCAAGAAAAGCTTCAAGTTTGCCCTGGAACTACCTGAGACTTCTCTTGTATGTCTTTTAAATCTTTGAAAAGTACTTGCAGTTCTTTGCTGTTTTTGTCTGGGTGCAACCAGAGCTGTGAATTTCCTCCCAAGCAAGAGGCAGCAGTAGCAGCTGGACGAGGAGACACACAGGATGCTCAGCATCCCTGCTGCCTCACTGGTAGCACAGCTGTGGGCTGCACCCACTTGGCCTTGCTGGATGACCAAAGGCCCCACATGCCTGCTCCAGGCTGAGTTTTGAGGACCCTCACGGACATCTCTGTGCTGCAAAGCTTGACAGCATTCCCACCCTGGGTCTGCACCACATCCTGGGGTGGCTGAGGTGATGCTACAGGTTCCTCACCGTAATTTCTGCCAGAGAGGGAAGTCTGAAGCAGGGAATGGGGCATGGTGACCCCCCCTATGCCACCCCAAGGGCCACATCTTAAACTCCTTAGCCTCTATAGTTTGCTTCTTGTCATTAGTTCACTGGTATTGACTGCTGTAGTGGACTGTCTCTACTGATACTAGAAAAGAAAGATGAGGGCAGCTCCACTGCCTTTCTGGTATGTTATTACCCAGAATATACATCGCTTCAGAATAGAGCTGAATTATTGCTTTATGCATAGGAAAACTCACAGCTTATATAATTACTATTTGTAAAGATCCAGCCATGATATTCACAAGTGGAAAAAGAGGGAAAATGAATACCAGCCAACCTCTATTTCTGTAAGTAAAGATAAATGGGAGAAGTCAGGAGGATTCCTCATGAGAGTCCCTCAGAGGAGGAGAAAGCAGTGCTGGAGTGAGCTCCGTTCATTCTGCAGGAAGGTTTGGAGTTTAAAGAGCAAGGAAAAAATATGTCAATACAAGATCTCTATTTTTTTTCCTTCAATTTCCAAACCTTACTTCTTTTTGAGGTTTTTCTCTAAAACCTGTCTAAATAAAGGGTTCTCATACGGAACCCTGCCAAGTTTCCTATTGGAAAATCTATTTTCTATTAAAGTAATCCTTAACCCGTGGATGTGCAGTTCAGTGATGGAAATTATACACTTCTAAGGAGCAAAACTGAGGCATGCAAGGCAGAATGTTTCTGGGTCCTAAATATTTCTTTTGATTTTTTAATTTATTACTTTATTCTGACAACTCTTGTGTATCTGTGGAGAGCAGTGTTTATCTAATTAACACCCCACAACTTCCAAAGCCAAGCTAAGATGAAAGATGACGGTGATTGTTGGCCTCATCACCAGCTGAAATATATGCTGCTGTTATTCTTGGATTGGAAAAAAAGCCCAAGAGATAAATCTCAACTCCCTCGGAGGCAAATCCATTATTTGTAAAACTGAAAGAGACTGAAATGTGCCTTTAGGAAGAGCCAGACTACAGTTGCGGTGGATTGGCAAACATTAAAGGGCAGCTTTAGGTTCACATTTTTAAACTCCTGTTTACAAGCCTGACCCAGGGAAAAGCAGGAGCCGAGCTTTAAAAAGCCGAGCTATTTCCACAAGTCGGGAAAAGAAACTTCCAGTAGCACCGGGAGAAGGGAGAACGGGACGGCCCCGGTCGGGACCATGTTTCCCTTGCACCGGAGACTGAAAGCGCAAAGAGAGCAGCAAAGAGAAAACGCAAAGAGAGCATCGAGCCTATCTCGCAGCGAAGATCGCAAGAATTTAACGCCGCTGATGTGCGGAGCAAGCCACGGCCGCGACGGTGGCGGCAGGGCTCCTGGGGCGGCGGGGACACCCGGGCTGGGCTGGGCTGGGCTGGGCCGGGCCGGGGTGTCCCGGGGCCGCCGCCGGGAGGGTCGCGGGTCCCGTTCGGGCACTTACCGCCTGCTGCAGCGGGGCCCCGCCGCCGCCTCCCGCCGCCTCTGCGCTGCTCCCGGCGG